>JAVJIF010019726.1:0-11699 GCA_038442645.1 Agave tequilana
CCCCACCGCAGGCCTACAACCAGACAGAGAGAAGGAAAAATTTAATCAAGTGATATTTGTTAGTGTAATTATAGAGTAGATCATCTTTCTTTCTATTTGAGTCAATTTTATGCCACAAGCTAACATTCTTTTAACCTGTCATTTCTTTAGAAAGAAATCGCTAAGCTCTTCATGTTTACAATGTTTGAACTTATACTCCCTTAAAGGTATTTTGCAGGGAAATGATAGGAAATATATGTTCTGGGTATAGATGACACAATGTACATTGGGATTCGTGGACCATCAAATTTGTTTGGTCATCCAACTGATGATCAGCTTAATGCTTTGGAATCAGAGCTTCAATACTGGGACAACAGCCACCCTCGTTCGTCAGTTACCAAAGTGGTGTTTGGACACTTCCCAATGTCATTTACTGCCTCATCTGAGAAAGGGGACCGATATGAAACTATTTTTGCAAGGCAATCTGTAACTTCATACATTTGTGGTCACCTGCATGCAAAATTCAGCAAACAACTTTGGAGGCAACATATTATCGAAGTGGCCTCTCATGATTCAAGAGTGACAAAAACAGTGAAAAAGCAGTTTTGGGAGTGGGAACTAGGAGACTGGAAGGAGTTCAAATTGATTAGAATTCTAGCTGTTGATGAAGGGGAAGTTTCTTTTGTGAATATGGAACTCTCCAGCAAACAAGAAGGTTTCCAAACTACCATTCTCATCACATACCCCACTGATTCACGGAGCATGAATCGATTGAATGCTAAACCACAAACTGAGTTATTAAGAAATGATATAAATGCTCTTGTTTTTTCTGTTCTACCAATCCTCAACGTGACTGCCAAGGTTTTCGACTCATCAAGAGATTTTAAGATTGTTGAGGAAATACCACTGCCGCCTGCTGCTTTGGATTCTGCCATTGACAACAAACCTCTATATCATGCCAAATGGAATGCTGAAAACTACAGAAATGACCCTTCTGGTGACCGCTACTGGGTGCAGGTATTTGTGTTAGATTCTCAAGGCAAGGAAACTTCAAGTGCACCCAGGCCATTTTCAGTTGAAGGTAAACCAGCAGCAGAATATCCAAGTAGCTGGTTGGCTCATCTGGATTTGGAGTACGATGGGAGGCCTTATACTCAATACTTTTGTGGGGCGATCTTTGCTCTCTCTTTATGCTGCTATTCCTTCCCAAACTTCTGAATCAATTTATGAAAAGAAGTGCATCGTATCAGAAATGGGCAGCTTCAGTTTCCATCTCTTCACCCATTCAGCAGAGAAGGGTCCTCTTTACAATTCTCTGGTTTTTGATTGAGGGCTCAAGGAATAAGGCACTGTGGTCTTCCATGGTAGTTTACCTTCTGTGTCTACTCAGATTGCCATGGTTTTGGGGTCATGTGACTTCTGAGAATGGGGATGTTGCTCCAATGTATATGTTCGGTTGGAAAATAAACAGTCCTCATACAATGTATTCGATCAGGCTTGGCAACCCTGATGTACTGACCATCACGTTGCCTTTCATGTATTTTGTTGTTACTCCGTTGTTACTTCTCATCTACGGATTGTATGCTGAAAGGTCAGTAGCTTGTTTTCAGTCTTCTGCCAGAAGAACAATAGAACCAGAACAGAGATTGCAATCTGTTGTAGGATCTCCACCCAGAACTCCAGAGGCCAAAATGATATCCTCCTGGATGCGTCGTCTGGGGACAAGACGAGGGGTGCTTCTTCTCTTGGCAAGTCTGTTATTAACTTGCATACATCTTAAGGTATGATATGCTATTCATTCATTCATTGCTTGATTGTATGATTTGTATCACACCATCATCTAATTTCCATTTCGTGGTTTTGGCAGCAATGCTGTTCTCTCATGAGAGCTTATGGAGTAAGAACTGTTGCCTTGTCACCGGTCTTCTCATGGGTACCACCTTTATTGCTGGCTGCAGCTATGTATTCTACGAGTAGGCCATGATAATATACTCTGATCTGTCATGTGGAAAAATTAGGAACTTCTTTGGAAATTGTTGGTATTCCAGTATTAAAGATTGGTATTCCTGTTCCCCATGCACATCACTGCTAAGGAAGTGTTGTTCATCTAGTGATTCTTTGTCAACCAACTTTGAAGGTGCTCCCGTTGTACAACTGTAAGCATTCTTTCTAATTCTATAGTTGTAATTTATTATTAGACTTGTCAGCATGATGATCTGGGTCAATTAAGTATTGTATTGGATCTTTGTCCAGCAGATGCTGTCATTGTCATGTATTTGTCATATTGTGAGTCTATGATCAAGGAGACCTGCTTCCTGGTTTTTGAAGGAAACTCTAATAATATATTATCTTTCTATTTTTCTTACTTATTGAGTACTTGATATTTGTATATACCGTGTAATCCATCAATTTTTATATTTTTCTTACTTATTGAGTACCTGATATTTGTATATACCGTGTAATACATTAATCTTTGTATTACAGAGATTTCTGCAAGTTCTTCCTGTGACACCAAGTTTACTATATATTTCAATATTGTTTTGATTTCACAGAATTTCTAGATTTTAACAGTTCTGAAAAGAGCAAACTCCTTAGGCCTTTGGGTTCATGAGTGGTCAATACTCATTTTCAATCTTTTATTCAGATATGGGAGAACATATTAGATGAGAAGCAATCACCATTTTCAGTTTCTGAGTTACTAATATCTCGGTTAACAAACCTAAAATTTATGAGTATATTTATAATCTCAATCAATTAGTTAGAAATCATTGATCATTCTGGGAAATCACAAACCTGAAAGAAAATAAGTAGCTGTGTCATCATAATTCTATACTCCATTTATCATGCTTTTTCTTTGTGGTATGCATTTTATTTTCCTAGTGAAATGTTTGCCAAACATTCTGCTTGCAACAAAAATTCATCGCTTATGAACCCTCCCATCTTGAATTTCTCCATTTTGGTCCCGTTCTTGACCTTGAACTTTCTACCAATTTACCTTTCTCTTTCTTCAATGCTGGAGCATTTAAAGTGCCAATTCTCCCAAGAAACTGCTTGCCCTCCAAGACATAACATCCCTTCTTTCTCAAGGCATCATTGATGAGATCACAAGGTAGTTTTTGTTTGCTAGTTCCTTCTTAATTGCATTGGTTGCCAAAAGCACATCAGAGTGTGATTAGTTTTCAAAAACCAATGTCCTTGGGCACACAAAATCAAGGCAAGTTTCTTTTAGAATCTTCTAAATGGAAAACACTGCTTTCAATCTGATTATTAATGTTGTTATAGAGAATCATTTGATTCAAAGGGGAAGATTAGAATTGAGAAGGCTGAGAAGGTCAAGTAAACATATTTTAGACAGACCCTGAATACAATAATGAAGCAGAATGCTGGAAGATATATAGTTTTCAGAACTCAATGCATAGCGCACATATTATATGAGTAACATGTAATTAGGTATTAATAAACTATAGATTAGGAGGGAAGTCCCAAGGCTTAGAAGTAGAGGGAGAAAAAATATTAGAAGGTTCCAGGAATCATGCTGGTCTCCCCCATGTGACAGTTCCCACAGTTTGCGCCGGCACCTCACCTTAGTTTTAATCACAGCTCTCTCTTGAATTTATCTTCTGTAGTTTTTTGTCTTTGGCCAATCTAGCAGTGTTTGACTTGCAAACTAATGTCTCTCCTTTCCCACTTTCACATTTTCCTGCTAATATGCTAGTAACACAGCAGAGTTATCTCAGGCAACCAGTGAGCACTTTAGATCTGTTCTCCAAAATCACACAGCAATCGTTTTCAGTTGTGGTATTGACCATATCATGATTTGCTTTGTGGAAAGGAGACAAGGGTTTGGTTTGTGTTTGTTCGTTGTCTTGTTAGTTCTTATGCAATCAGATATCTTCTTCCACAGCTCTGTCATGCTCGTGGAGGGTTCTCGGCCGTCTGCATTCCTCAACCTGGCGCCTCCTCCTCTCGTTCCAGGAGGAACAGTAGCACTTGGAAGCGATGATAACTGGGAGGCGACGGATATGAGGAGGGTACCTACTGGTGCAAATCCTCTTCATAACTGATGTAGCCTGTATATGTTTCCTCTTGCGTTCTTTAGTTTATGAGAGTGTTTTCAGATGAGAGGCAGCCTCACTGTATTATAGATTTCTGTTTCATTCATATCAAATGAGAGATTCGTAGTATTTGAAATTTATATCTGATTCTGTCGTGGCTGAGATGGGTCTTTTGGCTAGGGTTGTTGGCTGGTCTGCATCTTTTGTCGTTCGTGTCATTCTTTCTTGTTTGGTGAAGAAAGAAGACGCAGTGTATACAAGGTGAAATAACATGCAGGCGCCTTCTTCTTTTTGCCCTTTTTTAGTGTGGTTTCTCTGTGTTTCTTCTGTGTGGTAGACCATTACTTTCTCTGGATGAGCTAAACTTGACGATAAGCATTATTGATGGTCGACTCCAGATTCGTGGTGGTCTTCAGATGCGCTAAACTTGGCTGCAGGATTGCAAGGTAGGATGGTGACTCGGCGAGTGCTTACTGCTTGATTATGGATACAGAATTTGCCTGTCTTTAGTCTTGGATGCACATTTGTTGATGTGTTTGGGATAATGGGGGCTATCATTCACTCCATCTTTGATACGCATCAGGGAAGTCAATGGGTCCTGCAGAAATCCAACCCAGAGTTGTAAGAGTTTGGAGCCCATATATGCAGATGTGTAGTTCTTACGTGTATGCGGGGTTTCGTAGTTATCGAAACAGGTATTTGACAAATAATGCATTTTAGCATTTATGATACTTATTTTTGTTAAATAACAAGTATTGTCACTGAGTATTTCGAGTTACTGAAACATTATTAGAAATGGTGAACATCCCTCGCATGTATTTTAAAACTGAACGTAATCCCAAATGTTGCAAAGATTTATTATTTTTGACGAAAACTTTGCGGTCATTTGTGATTCTTCTCAGGTGTGTAAAATATGAACGAGAGTAAAGAAGGATTTAATCAGGATCATTTACAAAATAGACAACAGTGTTGAACATGTCATTTACAGAATAGACAACAGTGAAAATTGCCGCCTTATACCAAATTGCCGCTTTATACCGTCTCTACTAAAATTATGCAGTTTAGCGGATTCGAATTCCTCTCCCACTACACCCGCACCACACCAAGCCAAAAGACAACACGGCACACTTAAAAGCCCTTGTTTGGTTACAAGAGTTGGCAGGAGTTAAGCCACCAACTCTTGTTAACTCTTACAAACACTTAAAATTTTGAAGAGCTAGAGATGTCTTATCAAATGGCAAAATTGGAATTAAAATAAGATTTTTTTGGCATTTTGCCCCCTCCTTTTTTAGGGCAAAGACTTACTTGTACATCCGGCCTTGTTTGGTTACAGGGGCTAGGGGTGAGCATCGGTCGGTGCGGTTCTGTTTTTGCTAATTTTTACAAAATCGAATCGAACCGAATCTACTTAGTAACTGAACCGAACCGAATCGACTCAGTTCGGTTCGGTTTTTCGGTTAGGCCAGTATATTGCCATCATTTCTTACATTTTTTAATCACCATTATATTATCATCCTTTAATATTCTAATCTCAAATATTCATTACCCAAATTAGAAATAAGAAAAAGACCTTAAACTTAATGTGAATTAAAAAGTTCATAATCTAAAACTTTTACATTGTATCTGAGCTCTTATATTAAAGCTCATATAATTATTACTGACTTTTGATGATAATAATGAAAAAAAACTATATTAATATAAATATTATTTTCAATTATGATGGTGTACTTAACATAGCTTTCACATATTCAACATAAAAAAAAATGGTATTACTAAAAGTAATGAGATAAGTTTCTACCGATTTTTGTTATGAGCTATATGATTCACTAAATTGAATTTGAGTAGCGTAATATATAGGTTAAGAGATTCGGTTCGGTTCGGTCGGGTTTGGGTTTTGGAACACAAAATCAAAACCTGACCGAATTAGCGTGGTTCAGTTCGGTTCGAGTTTGGGTTTTGATTTTTGGTCAGTTATTTTGTTTATAACCGAACTCTGCTCACCCCTAACAGGAGCTAGAGAGTTGGGGTTAAAATCCCAACTCAAGAAGAGTTGCCAACTTTCTCTTATGCCAACTTGTCATTGGTGTAAGAGTTAGCTTTTGTTTCCAAAATAGGAGAGCGGATATTGCTGCCCATCAAAGTGAGAAAGGCACACATAAATAATTACAAGTGTGCCATTATTTTTTTAGAAACAACTGCCCCGAAAAGAAGTCTGAATTGCCCTTCCCCTTTATTCCTTCTCCTTCCTCTCCTCCTTTCCCAGCAAACGACCCCCACCTTCCTCCGGTGACCTTCCTCCCCGCGCGGCCTCCACGCCAGTAACCCCCTCCTGCCCTCCCTCCTCCCCCTCTACTTCCCGACCCCCATCCCTTGCCTCCCACTCTTCACTCCCTCCCTCCGGCGAACTCCCTCCCCCCTCAACCCCACCCTTCTCGCCGGCGCTCCCCCCGACCTTCCCGGCCTCCTCCTCCCCCCTCCCCCCCCACCCTCCTCCTCCCCGGCCTCCCCTCCCCCCACCCTTGTTCGCCTAATTTGGCCAATAGAGGTAGCTCTGTTCGGCAGAATTGGCCGAACATAGGGGAGGGAGGGCGTGGGGGAGGAGGGCGGGAGAGGGGGAGGAGATTGGGTGCGAGGCCGGGGGGGAAGGAGGGGAGGCTGGGAAGGTTGGGGGGGGAGCGTCAGTAGGGGGGAGGGCATGGAGGAGTAGGACTGGGGGGGAGGAGTACCGAGGGAAGGCAAGGTGGTCGGAGGGGAGAAGGGCAGCGGGGAGGGGAGGGGGGCAGGCGGGGGTAGGAGAGGGGAGGAGGGGTGAGGGTGCAGGCCGAGCGGGGAGGGAAGGGAGTGGTTGGGGGTTCACTGGAGGTGGAAGGGGCCGGGGATGAGAGGGAGGTTTACCGGAGAGAGAGAGAGAGAGGGGAGGGGAAGAGGGAGAGATCGAAGGTGGGAGAGGGGGAGGAGGTGGGAGGGAGGAGGGTCACCGGCGAGGAGGCCGACGGGGGTCGCAGGTGGCGGGGGGAGAGAAGGAGAAGAGGAGAGGGAGAGATAGGAGGAGGACGAGGAGGGTAATTTGAAATTTTTTTAATGGTGCCTTTAACACTTAGGGTGGGTGTCTTAATCATGCAGGTGCCTTCATCAATTGTTTTGGGTGGCAATATCCGCTCTCCCAAAAAAGAGGGAGAAAAGTGCAAAATACTATCTTTTTTTATTCCAATTTTGCCCTTAACAAGATATCTCTAACTCTTGGCAAAGTTTACATGTTTGCAAGAGAACCATTCCTTGTTTCCAAACAATGCCAAAGAGTTAGCTTTATAACTCTTTTTGGAGTTGGGATTTAACCCAAACTCTCCAATCTAAGCAAGCAAGGCCAGGCTAGAACAAATCAGTAGGCCTACTACCAAACAGAAGCCTAAAGGCCCACAAACCTTTCATATTTTAACCTATAATAGCTGTAGATTGGGCTGACTATTTTCTAAAAATTGTGTCATCTAGGTTGGACACCATAGCTCATTATCATAATGCCAACTTCATTTAGACCTGTGAAGAGGAAGTATGGCCCAAACTAAAAACTACCCGGTTTTGAGCTCATAATTATTACAAGGCATGTACAACAAAATATTTTAGAATCAATTTTCATCTAAAAACTTTACAAATATTAACTCTTTAAATCAATATATTGAGACAAGGCATTACTAGAACAAGGCGGCCATGCACGATCTACTTTACCTTTGATTGAGGCTGTTGCTCAAATTCAGCTCACAAGCATGCACACTAGAAAAGGATTAATAAAAGGGACTTGCACAAGGAAAAAAGTTAAAAAAAAAAAAAAAAAAAAAACGAAATGAATAGATGGTTAAATATGATTGGACTGAAGATTTAAATGAAAACTTTTCTTTAAATTCACACTAGCTTTGTGGCAACACCAATGCAAAACAAAATTATTATTTCCATAAATGGTGAGTTATATTTTATGCAATTCCTGTTTCATTTTAACATTGATATTCTCCAAAACAATCCTGTGAAGCATAATATTTAATAGCGCAATTAAAAATCAATGAGAAAGATAACGATAAGAGCAAAGCGTAACGCTGGCTCTTTCTTGATGGTTAAATATTAATCAAATTAATGGGTCTTTCGTGATGGTTAAATATGATTAGACTTGAGACTCCAGTTAAAATTTTTCCGTTGTTTGTCATTACACTTTTGGATCAAAACATGGATAGATACAGAGAGCCAACACTATAGTAGGGAATATTGTTAAAGAATATAAAAAAGGAAACAAAAGAACGGAGAAAAAGTATTTTTTTTTTTTCTTCAAAAGAAACAAAGTGGACGTAGCTGGTATTAGAAAATTCAATGCTCTGAATAAATTTTAAATTGTGCCTCTAAATATACTAATCATAGTTACGTAAAAGCAAGTCCTTTTTCTGCATCAAAGAAAATTTCTTTTGAATAGTAACCTGAATTGACAATCAATTTTGGACAATTAAGTTTGAGTTTTGAGCTCAAATAAACTACATCACCCAAAATTAAGAATAAATTTTCACATAATAAGCTATTAAAAAAAATTTACAGATGAGACAACAACAAAATTGAAGCCCTGATGTAATATTCTTAGTAAATAAATACATAATTAATATTAAATAATAGTATTTTGACACAAACATCAAATGATAATATCACTGCTTAATTACAATTATATACTAATAATAATTTTATAATTAATAACAATAAATAATAATAAACAAATAAGTATTTAATATCTCAATACAATATATATAATAACAAATATAATGATAATTTTAAAAATATAAAGTAAAATGATTAAGCCCGACCCGAAGCATTTAAAAGGGGATACACACACACACAGAATATGTATATCAGCCGACGGCTGAGAGAGACTCTCTCAGCCTGCGGTGACGTGACACATTATGGACCACATAATTTGACAATCTAAAATGACGTCCCGCTTTTGAAAATAATTGAAATTACTAAAAGTCCTATCGTTTGTCTTTTTCTTGGGATAATGTATTAGTTTATATTCTTTATTATTATTTTTCTCCTCTTTTATATGTCTATCTCTCTATGTCTTCTCACGCTGTCAGATCTAGATTTTTGACTTATAAAGAATATCGTTTTAAAAAAGCAAGAGCGGGATCAGATATTAATTTTTAGTCGCAGACCTAGATCTCCAGCAACTATTTTGACAAGTTCAAGTTCCCTCGGGATATCAGCTTCAATATTTTCATCGTGATTTTCCTCTTCTTCTTCTCCAAAGTAAGGCCCATCTGAAATTTTTCATCATCAAAAATATTGATCATTCGATTTAAAATTTAAAAGACAAGTAAAATACACATAAATATATAACTAATCTGTCAGAGATGCGACTGAAGTTGTAGGAAAAAAATATTTAAAAGATATCTTTTCATCAGGACTGCGACTTTGGTCGCATTCATAATAATAAATTGTCAGATAAAATTGAATTCTGTGACCATAGTCGCAGTATGAAATTCATCTTCAAACTATTTGTTTTATAAGACATCGACCAAAGTCGCAGTCCAATTAAAATTTATTAATAAAAATATTGTGATCTTGGTCGCAAAAATGAAAAATAAGTTCAAAAAGACTGCTATTACATAATACTGCGACCAATATCTTTTCATCAGGACTGCGACTTTGGTCGCATTCATAATAATAAATTGTCAAATAAAATTGAATTCTGTGACCATAGTCGCAGTATGAAATTTCATCTTCAAACCATTTGTTTTAAAGACATCAACTAAAGTCGCAGTCCAATTAAAATTTATTAATAAAAAGACTGCGATCTTGGTCGCAAAAATAAAAAATAAGTTCAAAAAGACTGCTATTATATAATACTGCGACCATGTCGCAGTCTTCAGTCGCAGTCTTCTAATCATCTTAATTACTTAACTTTTGAGACATTGTTCACTGCTTCAATTGACTATGCCTTTTGTTTCATAAGAATGCGACCATGGTCGCGGTATCCTTTGGTGTTTACTTAATAAAAAAAAATCATGACCAAGGTCGCATTGTTATCAAACAAAACATTCTCAAAGAGACTGTTGTTATATAAACTGGGACCGAAGTCGCAATCTTCTAATCATCTTAATTAATTAACTTACGAGATTATTGTCACTGCTTCTATTGACTGCGACTCTTATTTCATAAGACTCTTATTTCATAAGAATGTGATCATGGTCGCAGTATCATATTTAGATTACTTAATAAAAAATGCTATGATCAAGGTCGCATTGTTATCAAACAAAACATTCTCAAAGAGACTGCTGTTACATAAGACTACGAGCGAAGCCGCAATTTTCTAATCATCTTAATTAATTAACTTACGAGATTATTGTCACTGCTTCTATTGACTGCGACTCTTATTTCATAAGACTGCGACCACGGTCGCAGTATCCTATTTAGCTTAGGAAGGTTGAAAAAATACTGCGACCCTAATCGAAAAAATAAAAAAAAGGCTACAACACTGCGATCAAAGGTTGCAATGTAAAACAAAAATAAATCTAAAAAGTGAAAATAATATTAAAAAATTAAATCCAAAATTTTTCTTTTTAGAAACTGTGACTTCGATTGCAGTTTCAGAAAAAAAACTGTTTCAAGTCGCGGTAATAGATTTTTATTATGATTAAACATCTTTTCAAAAAAAACTTGAACATAAGTGCGATCATGGTTGCATTCTTTTAAAATAAATTATTTTTCTAAAATTTAGTTATCAAGATCTGTAATTTTTTTGTTTGAAAAAACTCAAAATTTTTCGATCTGTACTTTTTTTAGTGGAGGAACAGTTGTAGCAGGTTAAAAGTGAAACTGAGGGAGGGTATTTCAGTCATTGGGCAATGAAAAGTAATTGAAGGTCTCCTTTTACCGCCTAAATTTTTAACTTCTCTGCAATTAATGAAGCCACGTCATGCCGGCTGAGAAACTCTCTCAGCTGGCAGCTGAACTCTCTCAGCTGGCAGCTGAGATACAGTAAACCCATATATATAATACAGAAGGTTAAGCCTACAGCCATTAAACCTTGCACAGAAAAGAAGAAAACAAATATGTGTACACTGGGGATTGAACTCTACTCCCCAGTGTAATAACCCAAATACTGAAGCAATGTACCACATTGGCATATGATATAAGGAGCCACAAAATTTATTTGAGTAGCATAAAAGAATGAAATTGTTTTTGGCCCCCGTGGGTTTGGGCCCTAACGGCCCTGGTGCCGACACTGAGTATTTTGGCATTTGAGGATAATTTGCTGACGCTCAAAAAGTCGGGTTGGATTTAATAAAAAATAAAAAGAAAACCAATTAATAATAGTTAAAAGTTTTACCAATTAATTAAAAAACCAACCGATTTTAATATTATTCTTGTCCTTAAAAGTTTTTCTTTTTCAGTCCTTTGTCAACCTTTCTAATTTTTCAGAGAGGAGAGAGAGAGAGAGAGAGAGTTTCATAACAGTTCCCCTATTATGTATTACTTTTTGATAAAGAGTAATGTTAATTAGACAATTGTTAAGAAAAAAATAAGTTGCGTGGGGTTTTGGGGGGGGGGGGGGGGGGGGGTGGTTTCAGACAATTCCTTATTATTTACTACTCTTTAATAAAGAGTAATGTTAATCAAACAATTGTTGAGAAGAAA
>JAVJIF010019727.1:0-85034 GCA_038442645.1 Agave tequilana
CTCTGGTTTTTCCCTATAAATGCCAGTTTCAACAGAGGAAAAGAAGCGAAGACTAGGATTAGAATTTTTGTTCATTTTCTAAGGATTTAGGTTCATTGTTAGCTAGCACAAAAGTTGTATTCTTGTTTTTTAAATTTGTAGTCCAGCATAAATACTTGTGAGAGAGAGGAATTGAGTGCTTGTGCTTGAAGATTGAAGTGACAACAATACAAGAATCGAGCCACATTTCTTCCACTCTTATTTCGGTATGTCGTGCATTATTTATTTGCTTTCTTCTTCGTTTTCCATTAGTAACAAAAACGGTTTTCTGAGCTCACTATTGTAACTCTCTCTAGTTCTTCTTCTCTTCTGGTTTTAAAGAAAAAGACCCAATGAATCATTTGCATGCCTTACTTAAAGCCTTTCTCCTTGAAAGTGTTCTTGAAGGCACATGAGGATGGGTTTGGATTGTTGAAACCCTCACTTCTTTCATAAACGTTTCTTGAACTGTTTTTACTTCATTCTTTCTTCTTCGCGCTTGATGATTTAATATTCGATTCTAAACGATTTTTCAAAGAAAAGATTGAACTATTCCAACCATCTTATGTGCTTTACTTCAAACTTTCTAAAAATCAACTTTAAGTTTTGCCTATGATCAATTTGAGGCACTTAGGATTTCAATAGAAGAATGAACAAATGAGTAGTAAGATAGTGAGCCCAGATTTTCTTCCTTATTATAATCAACAAAACAACTTTCAAGCTTTTTAAATCACTTTCTCCAAAGCCTTTTCTAAAGTTGCAATTTCTCTTTTAATCATCTCTTTCTATCCATTCTCTTTTCCATTAAAAAACGAACACAATTCTTTGTTTTTAAACGATTCACTGAAAAGCTTCCATCGCATTCCTCCTCGTGGACACGACCCGTTAGCCACAAGCTACACGATAAATTCTTAAACTCTTTGATTGTTTTTTTCATTTTAGCAATCATTTTTGGCGCCGTTGCCGGGGAGGGAACGGTGTATTTGTTTTCTAACAAGTTTTGTGTATTATTTTAGGGACTTGAAGATTCATATCTAGCATTCAAGCTTTGCAAGAGAAGACTTGCAAATTCTGTGCCCCTACTCTCGAAAGTAGGAAACAGAATTTCAAGAAATTGCGTTGCAAAAATACTGAAAATTCATTGGACTACTAAAAACTCTTTTTTGCAGGTCATATTGCTCGCAAAATTTAAGTTTTTGTATGTTATATTTGTGCTATTTCTGCTATTCACCATCCCTGTTTTAATCCAACAGTAATTTGAGTGCTTATTAATTGCTTACAAAAAACGTTTAGACTTGCATTTTAGGCATTTGTCTAATTACGTTTACTTTACAATTACTGTTGAACAGAGCTGAAATAAGGTACGTTTGCATAGCATATAGTTTAGGAAGCATTCTTGGGTGATATTGCTTTTGAATGTTACTTTTTTATATCTTGCACACTTTGCACAATTAACTCTAAGGGCAAAACCCAATTCAAGATAAGGTGGGGAAGTCATTACCCTTCCTTAGCCCACAAACCATCTCCAAGCACGCACAACCTAAGCCTAAGTAAAATCTAATAGACATTGGCCTTAGGGACATCTTGAACTCACTAGAGATTATCCTAAAGAGGGAAGGTGTTGGAAATTGACTCCTGCCAAATCAGTGTCTAGGAAGGGGATTGAGGGCCGAAAGCCCGAAGATTGGTGGTTACTTAATTAAGGAACGTCTTTGACGGATAACCTCCCACCAATCTTGCCCTGACCTGGCTGATTAGCTTGTGGTCAAAGTCTACATTCTACCTCCTGTGGACAATCAACCAGTTAGGAGTTGTCTAGGTCAAGGTTACCTTAGACTAGGCTTGGTTGATTACTCTTGTTGACTGTTGGTAAACTTGTTTGTGATTGTGATTGTGTTTGTGTATGCAAGTGTGGTCGAGAGACCCTAATTCATCTAGGTTGACTAGAAACACATCACCGCCCAAGTTTGAACCAAGTCCAGATCCGGTAATGGCTCAATCAACATCGTTGCAGGATAGGTTCTACCCCATTAGAACCTCACTTCCATCTTGCATTCTACTTCCATCGGTTGGTGAATACAATTTTGAGCTCAAGCTTCAATTCAACACACTACCCAAGTTTCATGACTTAGAGTCCGAAGAAGCCTACTTCTCCATAAGAGAATTTGAGGAAGTATGTCTAATGATGAAAATCCCACACCTTGTAGACAATGCTATTAAGTTGAGATTTATCCCTTTCGCACTTAAGGACCAAGCAAAGAAGTGGCTCTGCAGCTTAGCGCCGATTCTATCACATCTTGGGATGGTTTCATCAAGGTCTTCTTGAAGAAATTCTATCCAATTCATAAAACCGCTCTCATTAGGAAGACGATCATGCAATTCAAGCAAGAACCCAGTGAACCGTTCTGGAGATACTTTGAACGCTTTATAGACCTCCTTGTCTAATGTCCACATCATGGAATAGAGAAATGGAGACAATGCCAAATTCTTTATGACGGTTTAGACTATTCCCCAAAAACCCTCTTACAAAGTATGTGCCAAGGATTTTCTTGCAGAAGGATGAAAATGAAGGATGGGATTTGTATGAAAATCTAGCTGAGAAGACCATACAATGGGAACCACTAGTGAGACCTCTAGGAATCCTAACTCCATCTCTTCAAAGGAGGTCTCCATTCTATCGAATCATCCATCGCTAATAAGGCTAAGTTAGCTAACCTGGTTAGAAGACTGGAAGCTCTAGAAACAAAGGAACCAGTCCAGTCAATCAAGTCAGCCCAAACCAATTTTCAACCCCGGGCTGCACTTACTGTCAAGCCATGAATCATGTGTTCGAGGAATGCCCTTTGTTTCAGGCTCAGCAACCTACCATGAACCGATCAATGCGGCCTTTTCAAGGCCGAACAACAATCCTTATGCACCAATGTATAATCCTGGATGGAGAAATCACCCTAATTTCTCATGGAGCCAAAACAACAATGACCATTCACAATCAAATCATGCTAGCCACTTCCATCATGCCAATAATTCTTCCAATCATCAACCCAACTTTTCCAACTTCCATAATAATTCTCCAACCATCCACCTAACTTTTCAAATTATCAACAGAACTTTCCCAATCAAGCTCCACAATCCTCCTTCCAGAATCCTCAACTAGAAAGGAGAATGGCTGACTTTGAAAGAAACATGGAAAGATATATGAAAAACTAAGATTCTCTCATGCAAACTATCCAGAGGTTAGAGTTCAAATGAGTCAACTAGCCACTCCACAGAATGAGAGACAGAAGGGTACCCTGCCTAGTCAGCCCATAACCAATCCGAGGAATTCTCAACAAGCTCATTTGGCTGAGGATAATTCATTAAATCAATGTAATGAAGTTCATACATTGAGGTCAGGAAAGAGAGTTGATGATCAAGTTGAAAATCACCTAGAGGGGGGGTGAATAGGTGATAATGCTAATCAATGCACAATTTAAAAATATGATGCAACAATCGCCCAAACAAGACTAAGAGCCGAATGCCCCGTGAAGGGTTCTGAACTCCTTCCTCCTGATTCCTCGTAAAATGAGTTGGAGGTGCGCAATGCAACCTTGTTGTATGGGACAAAGATTGACAACAAGTGAATATAGCAATGACAATCAAAAGCAAGTAGTAATAGCAATGAAAGTAGAGCAAGAACAAGGAAAAGTAAACCAAACGCAAACACCAAGAATTGTTATCGAGGTTCGAGCACCCAGCTCTACTTCCCCGCCTTCCCCAGAAGGATTCCAACCACTTCCACTATCACAAAGATATCACAAATACACGGAGTACCCACTCCACAATCTCAAGTACAAGTTCTCTCTTGGTAGTCAAAAGACCACAAACTTTCTCTTTCAAAATTCTCTTCCCTTACAAAGGTCCTTAGAGAACAATGAGTAGGAATGAAGCTCTTGTGTGCAAGGAGAAAAGAAAAAGAAATCAGAGAGTTCTTGAAAATACTTCAGAAAATGAGAGAGAATTTCAGCACAAAAACCAAGAAACCAAGTCTTTTTGAAAGCCTTAAACTTGTGGAAATTTTGATAATTTTTCTAGTGACCAACTCTCTCTAAACACCCCTATTTATAGGAGAGGGCTAGGGTTTAGAGATAAAACATTTTTAAGGCTAATCAGAATGTATTAAAACCAAAACATGTCACTTAAACACACTTAAGTAAGAAAGGACAAAATAAATCTGCTCAGAAAACTAGCCGTTACTGTTCAAACGGCTAGTCCGGTCGACCGGCTCGGTCGACCGCTAGTACAAAGAAAATAGCCGTTGCAGGCTACGGTCGACCGGCCCGGTCGACCCAAACAAACAGAGAGCAAGGAGTTACAGTCAGGCAGGTCTCGGTCGACCGTCACGGTCGACCGTGAAACGTGCACACTGATACGTGCATCTGCCAGAACCACGGTCGACTCGGGCGGTCGACCGGCAAAACCTGACAGGCACGGTCGACCGGGGTGGTCGACCGGCTCAGGCCAAAACACATGATTCAAACAGATTTTTGAGGAGATAAACTTTTTTATCAAAAGATGTTTTAAATAGGAATAAGTATAAAACATAAATATGGATTTGTAGGCAGAGGATTTTGTATCAAATATTTTTGTATAATTTATATGAATTAAACTTAGAAATAAGATGTGCGCAAAAACGTGTGTGATGGAGCTTCAAACCTATTCACTATTCTTTAACAAACTCTAAACTAAAAACAATCTAATAATTTATCTTGAGCAATCTTGAAGTCTTGAGCCATGCATGCCTTGCTAGAGCCTTCTCTTCTATGTTCCTTCCTTGATGTGCAAAAAGCCTTCTTTGCTTCATTGAACCTAGAATTTCTTGCAATAGCTAAGCAATGGCCTCCAAACTATGGTACAAACCTGAAACTTATCTCAACAAACTAATTAGTACCATATAGCTCCTATTTGGTTTGTTATCATCAAAACTATAAACAAATGGAGAGTGTAACCTTATGGGCCAACAATCTCCCCCTTTTTGATGATGACAAACAAATAGGCTATAAACAAAAATATAGGGAGGAGAAAGCTCCCCCTAAAATTATGCTATATTAAACTCACAAAAACAATGTAATTGTAATTTGCAAGTAAACTTCATGAAACCAAAAACCATGAAAATATAAAACACTTGCAAAAACACTTAAACTCAAATTTACAAGAATTCAACATTTAAACTCAAATTACAAGAATTCATGAAAACACATCAAAAACTAAAAACATGAAAACATATATAAAACTCATATGGAACCAAAACCATATGAACTCATAATTCTATCATAAAAACTCATTCTCCCCCTTTTTGTCATACATCAAAAAGAATTATGAAAATATTTTTATTCAATAACACAAACATTAAGTTCACCACAAATGAAGGAAAATCTAGCAAAATCAAGTGTTTTAGTGAAAATATCGGCTAGTTGCAAATCCGTAGAAACATAATCAATAACTATATCTCCTTTCTCAAAATGATCTCTAAGAAAGTGATATCTAATCTCAATGTGCTTGGTCTTACTATGTTGATTTGCATTCTTTGTCATATGTATAGTACTAGTATTATCACAAAATATTTTATATGGTTATAATGCAAATCATAATCAAGGAGAGTATGTTTCATCCAAAGGACTTGTGCACAACAAGCCCCCGCGGCAACATACTCCGCCTCGGCGGTTGAGAGAGCTACGGAATTTTGTTTCCTAGAGGACCATGAAACAAGACAATTACCAAGAAATTGACATGTCCCACTAGTACTCTTTCTATCTACTCTACAACCCGCATAGTCGGCATCCGAATAACTCGTCATTGAGAAATCTCCGGTTTTCGGATACCATAGACCCATTCCAATCGTTCCCTTAATATAACGAATAATGCGTTTTACCGCAATAAGATGAGACTCTTTGGGACACGATTGAAATCTAGCACAAAGACACACACTAAACATGATATCCGGCCTTCTTGCCGTCAAATACAAAAGACTACCTATCATGCTTCTATATAATTTAATATCAACATTTTTACCTTGGTCATCCTTATCAAGCTTGGTGGTAGTTGCCATGGGAGTGTTGCAAACCTTTGAGTCTTCAAGTCCAAACCTCTTTACGAGTTCCTTTGCATATTTGGCTTGACATATGAAGTTCCCATCTTGCAATTGCTTGATTTGGAGTCCAAGAAAGAAATTAAGCTCACCCATTGAAGACATTTCAAACTCACATTGCATAACCTTTTCAAATTCCTTGCATAAAAACTCATTAGTAGAACCAAAAATTATATCATCAACATAAATTTGCACAATTAAAATGTCATTATCAACATGCTTAGTGAATAGTGTTGTATCTACTTTGCTTTAATAAAATCATTTGAAATGAGAAAACTAGAAAGCCTTTCATACCAAGCTCTTGGAGCTTGTTTCAATCCATACAAAGCTTTATCAAGTTTAAAAACAAAATCGGATGAACATGATCAATAAAACCGGGAGGTTGAGCAACATAAACTTCTTCATTTATAAAACCATTCAAAAATGCACTTTTCACATCCATTTGAAAAAGTTTAAAATTTTTGAAAGATGCAAAAGCTAGTGTCATCCGTATGGCTTCAAGCCGTGCTACGGGTGCAAAGGTCTCCTCAAAGTCAATTCCCTCAACTTGAGTGTAACCTTGGGCCACTAACCTAGCCTTATTCCTAATCACATTTCCGGACTCATCCAACTTGTTTCTAAAGATCCACTTAGTACCAATTATTGGTCTATCGTGGGGCTTAGGAACAAGGTGCCAAACTTGGTTGCGCTCAAATTGATTGAGTTCCTCTTGCATGGCTAGCAACCAATATGAGTCTGCCTAGACTTCGAGGATGCTTTTGGGTTCAAAATGAGAAATGAAAGCAAAGTTACCACATAGGTCATGGAGTTTGGAGCGAGTTGTTACCCCTTTAGATGCATCACCTAAGATGAGCTCCTTGGGATGATTTGTAGCGTATCTTCAAGCTTTAGGAAGCGGTTGTGAGCTTTCCTCTTTATCCTCTTGAACATCACCAATTGATTCTTGCTTATCTTCTTGAGCGGGTGAGTCCTTCAAGGATAGTTTCTCCATGTCTTCACCTTATGGTTCAATCTCTACAACATTCTCAACAACCACATTAGATTCTTCAAATTTAACATGCATGGATTCTTCAATGGTAAGTGAAGATCTATTGAATACTCTATAAGCTTTACTAGTTGTAGAATATCCAACAAAGATTGCTTCATAAGCCTTAGCATCAAATTTACCCAAGTTATCTTTAGTGTTCAAAACAAAACACTTGCATCTAAAAACTTTGAAATATGCAACATTAGGTTTTCTAGAATGATACATTTCAAAAGATGTTTTGGAAGAATTTTTACACAAATAATACGATTTGATATATAGCATGCGGTGTTTACGGCCTCGGCCCATAGATATTGAGGGAGGTCATACTCACTTATCATTGTTCTAGCCATCTCTTGAAGTGTTCTATTTTTCCTTTTTACAACTCCATTTTGTTGTGGAGTTCTAGGACAAGATATTTCATGCTTAATTCCCTTTTCATCACAATAAGTCATGAAGAGTTGGTTAACAAACTCACCACCTCTATCACTTCTTATTTTCAAAATCGAAAAACCTTTTTCTTTTTCAACTCTTTTTCGAAAAATCTTAAAATGAGAAAAAGTTGATCTTTGTGTTCCAAGAAGAAAACCCAAGTGAAACGGAAAAAATTATCAACTAAAATAAATGCAAATCTACTACCATTTAAGCTCTTAGTTTTAGTAGGTCCAAAAGATCCATATGAATTAATTCTAAAGGCCTAGTTGACATGATATCTTTGATTGGTTTGAAGGAAGACTTGGTTTGTTTTCCCAAGTTGGCACGCACCACAAATGCGGTCTTTCTCAAACTTCAAGCAAGGAATACCCTTCACCAATTCCTTTGAATTAATCCTAGAAAGATGGTCAAAAGATGCATGTCCTAATCTTCTATGCCAAAGCCAAGAATTTTCATCAAAGCATTTAAGCATTTAGTAGTACATTCCACATTAAGCATGTCAATGATATAAACATTGTCATCACGAAAACCGGTAAGAATACAATCATTGAATTTAATATCAAAAATCTTGCAAGAAGTATCATCAAAAACAACTTTAAGTCCACGATCACAAAATTGACTAATACTAAGCAAATTATGTTTCAAACCATCAACAAGTACAACATTTTCTATAGTAGGAGATGAACCAATTTGAATGTTACCTATACCGATGATAGTTCCTTTGGAGTCATCCCCGAAGGTGACGGAGCCACCTTCCATGTACCTTGATAGGGTTGTAAAGTTGTTGATATCCCACGTCATGTGTCTTGAACAACCACTATCAAGGTACCACCGCTCCCTACGTCTTGGAGCCTTGGTGTGTACCTACATCAATAATTTAGGACTTGATTTTGGTACCCACATTTTCTTGGGTCCTAAAGGGTTAGTTTCATTAACCCAAACAAGATTATTTGATCTATTAACTTGGTCATAACAAAATTTAGCTAAATGCCCATTCTTACCACAATATGTGCATCTATACACTCTACTATATTTAAAAGCATAGTGAGTGTGTGATTTGTGAGCATGAGAATTGTGAGCATGAAAAGATTTAGCATGAGAAGTGTTATGTGTAGTGTGAGCATGAGTAGACTTAACATGTGAATCTTTAGCATTAGAGGTGTGCTTTTTAGAAAATTTTTCTTCAAGTTTCTTAGTGTTAAAAGCACAATCTTTCAAAACTTTTTCAAAATCAACCATTTTAGTTTTTAAAGAAGAAATTTCTTTTTCATCAATCTTAAGAAATTTAGCTTTACATGCAACTTTGTAAGCACTAAATTCATTTTGAGTAGAAATGAGGTTTGAAGAAATTTCATCTTTTTCTCTAGTAATTATAGCAAGTTGATTCTTAAGAAAAGCAACTTCTTTTTCTAATTTAGAGCATTCAATCTTTTTATTATCATAGGTTTCAGAGAGTTCAACAAAAGTATGAACAAGAACTTCCTTACTTAATTCATCATCTTCATCATCAAGAGGTAGAGGGGTTACCTTTGGTGTGTTTGCCATGAAACACATATTCGCTATATCCGCCTCTTCCTCGGACTCGCTTTCCGAATCCCAAGTTGCCTTGAACGCTTTCTTTTCTTCCGATTTCTTTGGCTTGAAGGAGGAGGTCATCTTCTTCTTGAACTCCGGGTAATCCGCCATGATGTGTCCGGGCTTTCGACAATTGTAGCATATAATTCTTCTCTCCTCTTTGCCTTCGAATTTTCTTCGAAAGTTGAGCTTGTTCCTCCGGTACATCCTTTTCACATTGCGAACAAGTAGGGAGAGCTCCTCATCTTCTTCTTCATCTTCTTCATCGTCCTCAAGAGTGGATGAAGACTTGAAGGCTATGGACTTCTTCTTTAGTGGAGCGGCCTCTTCTCTTGCTTTCTTTTCCATCTCATGGGTCTTTAAGTTCCCAATGAGACTAATTAGGTCCATCTCATCCTTGTCGTTCAATTCTTTCAAGGTGGTGGCCTTGATCTCCCATGATGTAGGAAGAACCCGAATCACTTTTCGCACCTTTTGGTCATTGGAGATGTCATCACCTAAAGAAGAAAGAGCATTGGTGATTTTAGTAAATCGAGTAATCATACAATCAATAGATTCTTCATCAAGCATTTTAAAAGATTCATATTGGGACCTCAAGAGATCTATCTTAGCTCTCTTGACTTGTGAAGTCCCTTCGTGTGTGACCAATAAATGTTGCCAAATCTCATAGGCGGATTGGCAATGAATTACCCGTGTAAGGTCATCCTCATTCAAGGCGGTTAAGAGGGAATTTTGGGCCTTGGAGTTAGCCTCATATTCTCTAAAGTTGAAGTCGGTCCATGTGCTCTCATCACTATCGGGTGCTACATAGGGTTTGGTCAAGGATTTAGCTACTAAGCTACCTAAAGATTGCAAAAGATAGTCATCCTAACCTTCCAAATAGGGAAATTGAGTCCATCAAATTTAGGAGGGTTTTGATGTTATCGGCCATGTTTACTAGTGATGACAAATGGAATACAAATGTTGATTAGCAAATTTTAAGGATCTCTCTATGGATGTTAAGCCAAAACCTAGAGTCCAAGCTCTGATACCAATTGAAAATCACCTAGAGGGGGGTGAATAGGTGATAATGCTAATCAATGCACAATTTAAAAATATGATGCAACAATCGCCCAAAACAAGACTAAGCCGAATGCCCCGTGAAGGGTTCTGAACTCCTTCCTCCTGATTCCTCGTAAAATGAGTTGGAGGTGCGCAATGCAACCTTGTTGTATGAGACAAAGATTGACAACAAGTGAATATAGCAATGACAATCAAAAGTAAGTAGTAATAGCAATGAAAGTAGAGCAAGACAAGGAAAAGTAAACCAAACGCAAACACCAAGAATTGTTATCGAGGTTCGAGCACCCAGCTCTACTTCCCCGCCTTCCCCAGAAGGATTCCAACCACTTCCACTATCACAAAGATGTCACAAATACACCGGAGTACCCAACTCCACAATCTCAAGCACAAGTTCTCTCTTGGTAGTCAAAAGACCACAAACTTTCTCTTTCAAAATTCTCTTCCTTACAAAGGTCCTTAGAGAACAATGAGTAGGAATGAAGCTCTTGTGTACAAGGAGAAAAAAAAAAGAAATCAGAGAGTTCTTGAAAACACTTCAGAAAATGAGAGAGAATTTCAGCACAAAAACCAAGAAACCAAGTCTTTTTGAAAGCCTTAAACTTGTGGAAATTTTGATAATTTTTCTAGTGACCAAACTCTCTCTAAACACCCCTATTTATAGGAGAGGGCTAGGGTTTAGAGATAAGACATTTTTAAGGCTAATCAGAATGTATTAAAACCAAAACATGTCACTTAAACACACTTAAGTGAGAAAAGGATAAAATAAATCTGCTCAGAAAACTAGCCGTTACTGTTCAAACGGCTAGTCCGGTCGACCGGCTCGGTCGACCGCTAGTACAAAGAAAATAGCCGTTGCAGGCTACGGTCGACCGGCCGGTCGGCCCAAACAAACAAAGAGCAAGGAGTTACAGTCGGCAGGTCTCGGTCGACCGTCACGGTCGACCGTGAAACGTGCACACTGATACGTGCATCTGCCAGAACCACGGTCGACTCGGGCGATCGACCGGCAAAACTTGACACAGGCACGGTCGTCGACCGGGGTGGTCGACCGGCTCAGGCCAAAACACAAGATTCAAACAGATTTTTGAGGAGATAAACTTTTTTTATCAAAAGATGTTTTAAATAGGAATAAGTATAAAACATAAATATGGATTTGTAGGCAGAGGATTTTGTATCGAAATATTTTTGTATAATTTATATGAATTAAACTTAGAAATAAGATGTGCGCAAAAACGTGTGTGATGGAGCTTCAAACCTATTCACTATTCTTTAACAAAACTCTAAACTAAAAACAATCTAATAATTTATCTTGAGCAATCTTGAAGTCTTGAGCCATGCAATGCCTTGCTAGAGCCTTCTCTTCTATGTTCCTTCCTTGATGTGCAAAAAGCCTTCTTTGCTTCATTGAACCTAGAATTTCTTGCAATAGCTAAGCAATGGCCTCCAAACTATGGTACAAACCTGAAACTTATCTCAACAAACTAATTAGTACCATATAGCTCCTATTTGGTTTGTTATCATCAAAACTATAAACAAATGGAGAGTGTAACCTTATGGGCCAACACAAGTGTCAACACCGACCAATCCCATTCAGCACAACCACAATCAAGCATCTACCTCATCTAATCTAAATCCTTCCAATTCTGACGAATCTGAAAAAGATAAGTCAGCCAGTCGGTGCACCAGCCTATAGTACCATTTCCCAATAAGCTGAAAAACAACAAGCAAAATCTACACATGGACAAGATAATTGAGATATTTAATCAAGTGAAGATAAATATGCCACTTCTTGATGCCATCCAACAAGTCCCTTCCTATGCTAAGTTTCTTAAGGACATGTGCACCAAGAAGAGAAAGACTAATGTATCAAAAAAGGTCTTCTTAGCCACTAACATTACTGAGCTACTATCGGGTCCGATCCCTGTCAAGTACAAGGATCAAGGTAGTCCCACCATTGCCTGTACAATAGGACAAGCTGAGATTAGTCGTGCACTTCTTGACTTGGGGGCAAGTATCAACTTGCTTCCATTCTCAGTTTATCAACAACTCGGGTTGGGCGATCTTAGTCTAACTCGAGTCACCATTCAACTGGCTGACCGTTCTGTAAAAGTTCCAAAAGAGAAAATTAATGATGTCCTGATCCGGGTAGGAGAGTTCATTTACCCTGTCGATTTCATAGTTCTGGAGACACAACCTGTGTCCAACTCTAATCATAGGGCTCAAACTCCTGTTATCCTAGGGCGAGCATTCCTTGCTACTGCTAATGCCATCATCAATTGTAGGAATGGGTCTATGAGGTTAACCTTTGGGGACATGACTAGAGAAGTCAATGTCTTCAATCTAGGAAAACAACCCCGCGATATCGAGGACCAACATTTGAAGTCAACCTGATTGAGAACTTGACAAGTGAACATGGGGAAGAATTGGAATTAAAAACAGAGTGTGACTTCGGCTTAGAGTCTGACGACTTTAATCTGGATCAGGTTGTAGATTCTGCTGTGAATTAGGCCTCGAACCCTATTTCACCAATAATGGAGCCAACAGATTTGACTAGTCCTTCCAGTGAGCCTTCCTCCTCCTTAGAATTGAAAGCCTTACCTGCGCATCTCAAGTACGCCTATCTAGGCGAACAAGAAACCTTTCCTGTCATCATTGCCTCCCATTTAAATGACAGGGAAGAAGAAGATCTTAAAACTATTTTAAGAAAACATAGGGAAGCCATTGGTTGGACTATGACCGATATAAAGGGATTAAGTCCGACCATCGTTCAACATCGCATTCATCTCAATGAAGACGCCACACCTAAAAGAGACCCGAAGCGTAGGTTAAATCCTATAATGCAAGAAGCTGTTCATGCTGAAATCATAAAACTCTTAGACAATGGGATAATTTATCCCATTTCTGATAGCCAATGGGTCAGTCCTGTCCACGCGGTTTCAAAGAAATCCGGTTTCACCGTAGTGAAAAACGAGAATAAAGAGTTGGTCCAAACTCGACTTCCCACGAAGATCCGAGTTTGCATCGACTATAGGAAGCTGAATGCTGCAACTCGTAATGACCATTTTCCACTTCCCTTCATTGATCAAATACTTGAACGTTTGGCGGGTCACGAGTATTACTGTTTCTTGGACGGTTACTCGGGGTATAATCAGATCCCTATTGCTCCTGAGGACCAAGAAAAGACTACATTCCCATGTCCATTTGGGACATTTGCTTATCGTCGAATGCCTTTCGGCTTATGCAATGCCCCAGCAACATTTCAACGTTGCATGTTGAGTCTTTTCTCTGATATGGTAGAACGATTCTTAGACATCTTTATGGATGATTTCTCCATCTACGGAGATTCATTCACTCAATGTCTCCACTATTTAGAACTTGTCCTCCAACGTTGTGCTGAGAAAAATTTGACATTGAACTGGGAGAAATGCCACTTCATGGTAAAACATGGAATTGTCTTGGGTCATGAAATCTCTAAGAAAGGAATAGAAGTGGATAAAGCCAAAATTGAGGTTATTGCTAAGCTTCCCATGCCCAAAAGCGTTAAGGACATTAGATCCTTCTTAGGACACGCTGGTTTCTACCGAAGATTTATCAAGGATTTTTGCAAAATTGCTAGGCCCTTGACTAATCTGTTAGTTAAGGATGTGTCATTCACTTTCGATGCTGAATGCATAAACTCTTGGGAGAAGATTAAGAGAGAGCTTATTTCTGCACCAATCATATCTGCACCGGATTGGTCTAAGCCGTTCGAAATCATGTGCGATGCTTCAGATTTTGCTATAGGTGCTGTCCTAGGATAACGTATTGATAACAAGCAGCATGTGATTTACTACTCTAGTAGGACGCTCAACGATGCTCAATTGAACTACACTATGACTGAGAAGGAATTCTTGGCAGTAGTGTTTGCCTTAGAGAAGTTTCGTCCCTACCTACTAGGGTCCAAAATCACCATTTTCACCGATCATTCTGCGCTTAGGTACCTCATGATGAAGAAGGTTGCCAAGGCCCGACTCATTCGTTAGATCCTCCTTCTTCAAGAATTCGATCTTGAGATTCGAGATAAGAAAGGCGTAGAAAATGTCGTTGCTGACCATCTCTCACGGATCCCTAATTCTCCATGCAACGAATTACCCATAAATGAGGATTTTCCTGATGAATATCTCTTAGCTATCTCTAGGGAACCTTGGTTTGCGGATATAGTGAACTAGTTAGTCACAAACCAAACTCCGTCTTATTGGTCCAAAAATGATGTATACCGGTTCTTATCCCAAGTCCGGTATTTCTTTTGGGAGGAACCGTATCTTTTCAAGTACTGTTCTGACCAAATTATTAGGAGATGCATTCCCGATGAAGAGGTTAAGAGTGTTCTATCTTTTTGTCACGAACTTGCATGCGGTGGACACTTTGGTCCCCGCAAGACTGCTGAAAAAGTGCTACAAAGCGGGTTTTATTGGCCCACTTTGTTCAAGGATGCTTATGAATTTTGCAAGACGTGCCCTAGATGCCAAATGGTAGGAAGGATTTCAAAACGAAATATGATGCCCCTCAACCCAATTCTAGAAATAGAACTCTTTGATGTTTGGGGCATCGACTTTATGGGTCCATTTCCTAATTCATTTGGAAACCAATACATATTGGTTGATGTGGATTATGTGTCCAAGTGGGTAGAAGCCATTCCTTGTAAAACTAATGATAACAAAGTTGTCATAAAGTTTTTAAAAGAGAACATTTTTTCACGTTTCGGAACCCCTCGTGCTATCATTAGTGATAATGGCACTCACTTTTGCAATAGATCTTTTGAAGCTCTTATGCGAAAGTATGCTATAACTCACAAGTTATCCACACCTTATCATCCTCAAACCAGTGGGCAAGTTGAGGTTTCTAATAGACAAGTCAAGCTTATCTTGGAGAAAACTGTGAACCAAAACCGGAAAGATTGGTCCATCAAACTTGTATATGCCCTATGGGCCTACATGACCGCTTTCAAGATGATTCTAGGAATGTCTCCTTATAGGTTAGTCTATGGCAAACCTTGTCACTTGCCTGTTGAGTTAGAGCACCAAGCCTTATGGGCAATCAAACAGTTGAATTTCGACTTGACTAAGGCCAGTGACCTTCAAAATTACAAATTTCTGAGTTAGAGGAATTGAGAAATTAGGCCTATGAAATGCTAGGATCACTAAAGATAGAGTCAATATTTTCCATGATAAGCACATCATAAGAAAAACCTTTGTCCCTGGATAAAAAGTCTTACTCTATAATTCTACGCTTCATCTTTTTCCAGAAAAATTGTAATCAAGATGGACTGGGCCATTCGTTGTAAAAATCGTGTTTCCACACGGTGCAGTTGAGATCAGTGACACCAAGAATGGAAATGACTTTAAGGTAAATGGTCAACGCCTTAAACCTTTCTTGGAATCGATGCTGGTAAATGAAACGGCTATGGGTATTTCTGACCCAGTGTATTGGTAACTTTCCTCTTTCCTATTCTATTTCATGCATATATACATTTCTTTCATACATTGGGGACAATGCATGAGATAAGTGTGAGGGAGGGTTAACATGACTAATATAACAAAAAAAAATATTGGAAAGGTTAGAACAATATTTTGATATATTTTTGTAAGTAATTAAGTCAATTTTAAGGAATAGGAAATCATAATTAGGATTTCTTATACTTAGTCAAAATCAGATAAGTTGTTTGATGTTTAGGATTAGGAAGAAAATTTGAGAAAGTAATTTAGTCTTGATATTTACCTTGATGAAATATGCATACTAAATACACTTACACACTTAGGGTTTAAAAACAGAGACTCTTATGCCTTATAAATAAAATATATTGAAAAAGAAAAAATATAAACGAATCTAATTATTGATTAGTTAGGTGCTTTGGCCTAAGCAAGCCTTAGTATTTATGCAAAAGATAATTAGATAAGTTTGAAGGAAAAAAATGTGTATATAAATCCTCTGATTAAGTTGGGTATTTATGCCTCATGAAGCATAAGTATTCACGCCTAAAAGGGGTACGTCTTATAAATAAAAATCTTGGTTTCGTGGCCTTGTCTGCTCGAGTGTTTAAGTCCTTAGGGGTGTTTTCTCACCTGGTGCCCTAAAACTGTCCGGTTTGGGTGTCACCGACTGAAGGCTCGTTACATGGGCAGATTAGAAAGCCTAATGAAATTGAGGAATAAATTCCACCAAAAATAAATAAGGCATAGGAGTTAATGTTAAAGAACCCTTAGTCAACTTCACAGTCACGATAGTGCATACGACTCAGGGTAAATTAATAGACTAGATGAGAAGTACAATTTGACTCCTTACTTTAATTGATGGCATGTTTTTGAATAAAGACTGAGTTTCAGAATGAAAAATTTGATATTCCTGAAACTTATAGATTACTTAAAGCCTTACAAATATACTTCAAATATTTTCTCCTTTAAAAACGCTTTTCGAAAATACTAACTTTTTTTTCTTTCTTTATGGATTTTGTGGGTGCAATCCACTGAAAACCCTCACGAGACAAAACTCATCCTCTAGGGGTAACCTAGAGGTTTAACGGGTTGTTTCACATGCTCAGTGCAATCGAGTGACCTGCGAAAGTGGTCCAATAATTGATTAGAATTAGTCTGATGTTTTGCTCGAGGGCGAGTAAAAGATAAGTGTGGGGGTGTGATTAGTCACATATATTGCATTTACATTGTCACCTTACCATACTTTTTAGCTAATAAATCCTATTAATAAGTCTTCTTTTCTTCTTTGTTAAATGTAGGCCCAAGTGCTAAAAGAAAGAAAAGAGAAACAAGCCCAAAAGCCCACAAAATTCTGATTTAATTCAGAATAAATTCGAAATAAAGGAATCAGGGCAAAATCTTGGCATATCAAGAGGTTGAGAAGAATCCTCCCTGAATCAAGCGGTTGAAGCTAAACAATCAAAGGCTGTTTCATCAACGTTTGGAGCAGAAATAAGAAAACCAGAAGAAGATACGGGGAATTCACCAAACCAGGAGCCCCCACTAATTGGGTGTGGCCACCTGGCCACACCAGGGCCGCGAAAACGCGGCCCTAGCCATGTTTCCGCGGCCAAGTAATGTTAGTTGGGGAGTGTTTGCTCCCCCAATCTTCCTGGGATCTCCTTCCTCTGGTTTTTTCCCTATAAATGCCAGTTTCAATAGAGGAAAAAGGAGCAAAGACTAGGATTAGAATTTTTATTCATTTTCTAAGGATTTAGGTTCATTGTTAGTTAGCACAAAAGTTGTATTCTTGTTTTTTAAATTTGTAGTCCAGCATAAATACTTGTGAGAGAGAGGAATTGAGTGCTTGTGCTTGAAGATTGAAGTGACAACAATACAAGAATTGAGCCACATTTCCTTCCACTCTTATTTCGGTATGTCGTGCATTATTTATTTGCTTTCTTCTTCGTTTTCCATGAGTAACTAAAACGGTTTTCTGGGCTCACTATTGTAACTCTCTCTAGTTCTTTTTCTCTTCTGGTTTTAAAGAAAAAGACCCAATGAATCATTTGCATGCCTTACTTAAAGCCTTTCTCCTTGAAAGTGTTCTTGAAGGCACATGAGGATGGGTTTGGATTGTTAAACTCTCACTTCTTTCATAAACGTTTCTTGAATTGTTTTTACTTCATTCTTGCTTCTTCGCGCTTGATGATTTAATATTCGATTCTAAACGATTTTTCAAAGAAAAGATTGAACTATTCCAACCATCTTATGTGCTTTACTTCAAACTTTCTAAAATTAACTTTAAGTTTTTCCTATGATCAATTTGAGGCACTTAGGATTTCAATAGAAGAATGAACAAATGAGTAGTAAGATAGTGAGCCCAGATTTTCTTCCTTATTATAATCAACAATGCAACTTTCAATCTTTTTAAATCACCTTCTCCAAAGTCTTTTCTAAAGTTGCAATTTCTCTTTTAATCATCTCTTTCTATCCATTCTCTTTTCCATTAAAAAACGAACACAATTCTTTATTTTTAAACGATTTACCGAAAAGCTTCCATCGCATTCCTCCTCGTGGACACGACCCGTTAGCCAATCTACACGGTAAATTCTTAAACTCTTTAATTGTTCTTTCATTTTAGCAATCAATGAGTATTATGTAAGGACCTGGGCAATCATCTCAAAAGACTAGTCTTCTAGTGGAGTTGCCTAAATCCTTGTATATCCAAGACCATCCTCATGTTTAGCCGATGTAGGACTATTTGTTTGACATCCAACGCAATAATCCCCCTCAACAAAGAGTCTCCCTACAAGCTCATCTTTCTTCACGCCTGGAGACCATATGCTCTTTCGAATCATAAATCTTCACCGCGTAGGACAGACACGCCTTACATGAAGCACAAATTGCAGCCTATTACCCCTCTTCACCGCGGAGACAAGGGCACACTTACGTGAAGTAGGAGCACCGCTGCCAAATCTCGAGAGCCTAACTAGCTTCATAGGGCCCATTAAATGCGCCTTTTTGCGCCTATTTGGGGTACTCGAACATCACCCGCACACATGAAAAAGTTTGGGACATGACTCTGATACCAATTGTAAGGAGTTGGGGCACCATCCCAAAAGACTAACATTTTAGGTGGAGTTGCCCAAATCCTTATATACCCAAGACCATCCTCATGTCTACCCGATGTGAGACTATTTGTTTTGTAGGATCTATAAATAAGCAACACAAACACTAGAGGGGGGTGAATAATGTTTATAAATTTTTTAAATTAAAACTACTTGCAGGAAAGTAAAAATCACAGAATAAAAACTCAGAAAATGCAAACGCAAAGACAACAGATTTTATCCTGGTTCGGTCCTTGTGACCTACGTCCAGTCCCCAAGCAATCCGCTTGAGATTTTCTTTTTTCTAATTTGGATATACCCAAAACCAATACCTGTACACCACTTGACACAACACCCTTTGCCAAATGTGTACAACTCCTCTTACACTAAGAAGACGACACCTTGTACAACTTCTCTTCTACACCAAGAAGACGCTCTTGTACAACTTCTCTTTGAGTGAATACAATTAATCCTATAAGCGTTGAATCTGTATGTGATTGTGGACAAGGTCTCTTATAGGTGGACTTTCAGAATTCTTCACAATAGAGTAGGAATTGGTGAAGAAACAGAAAGTAGAAGCAAGTTTTCAGAAGAACAGAATTTTGAACAGAATTTTTGGGCAGAAAACTTGTGTTTTGAATTGGTGAATTGATCCTAGGACAACATCCCTATTTATAGTTGAAATCTATAATTAGTTAGGAAAGTTATCAATTCAAATTTGAAATTTAAAATGTTGGATAAAACACCAGAAATCAGAAACAGTCTAACAGTCAGAAACCACTATTAATCGACTAGGATATGAGGTTAGTCGACTAGAAGAACAAATTTTGCCATTGTTAGTCGACTAATATAGGAGGCAAGTCGACTATGTCAAGACTGATACGGATAACAAGTTTCTGAAAACTGTAATTAGTCGACCAGTAGAACATTGTTAGTCGACTATAGTATGGGTTAGTCGACTAAGGTTAAGAGGTAGTCGACTAATACTGCTAAACAGATATCAAACAGAGAGCAAGATATTTTTTGTGGAAGGCCTTAGTCGACTGTAATATGGATCAAGTCAACTAGGTGATAGGATAGTCGACTGTACTAGGGGTCAAGTCGACTATATGACTATTGTGTGTGCGTTCAAGGCTTTTAACAAAGATTTTAAAAAATACACATTGATTGAGGCACAACCTGCACAAAAAATATGGAATTTCAGATCTTTTAATAAAAATGTGCAAGTGTTCAATTCTTCCACGATAGCAAGTGGCTATGCGGGTCGTGATCCACAAGGAGGGTTTTGCGATAGAAGCGTTTACGTTCTTTATTGAAATCGTTATGAAAACAAAACAAAGATTCTTCTTTGATTAAAGTTAAGAAAATGAAAAAGAAATTATGTTAAAGTCAGAAAGAAAAATGGTAGAATGAGAAGGTGGAAAAGAATGAGAATGACTATTTACAAAGAAATGGGAAAGAAAGCGACTATGTACAAATGAGCTGGAAAAGAATGATTTGGAAGAAGTGGTGAAAGAAATCGTGTTGGTGATAAAAGAAACGAAAGAAGGTTAAGAATTACTTACCTAGTTTGATTGATGACTTACTTGGAAACCTTTTGCATGTTCTACCTTTGTTTAGGAGGCGTTCAACGCATAGATCATAAGCCCGAGCTCAGTCCCCGTTCACATTATATCATCAAGTCTCGCACAAGCATGAAGTGATACGTCTTGAGGAGGAGAACGTCTTCATGAACTATCGTTGGCACTCACACAACATCGTTATACTTGTGCTTTGGAATTCACTTGTAAACTCAACAAAAACAAACGAGGTAAAGTAGAAGAGGAAGACGAAAACAAAAGAAAATGAAAGTAAACAAGAACATAAAAATGTTACCTTTTATTGCTTGAAACGATGGAAGAAAGGAGGAGGGTACATCGGTGTCACTCTCAACATATGCCTCTCTCTCTTACTTACATGAATCATCATCTAACCTAAGCTTACATACAATTTACATAAAAAGAAAAGAAGAACCTAAACTAAGAAATAGAAAACTAGTCTAAATCCTATCTCTGCATGGTCGTCCATTTTCAGCACAAAGAATGGCCTTTTATAGGCAAAAAACCCAACAAGCAGGATCCCGGGGAGGTCGGGGGAGCAAACGCTCCCCCTAACTCCCCAACCTTGTCGCGAAAACGCGTCTTGGGCCGCGTTTCCACGGCCAGGGTGTGGCCAGGTGGCCACACCCTGTTGGTGGGTCTCCCTGGTTTCGCCCTCTGACTTTATCTGGAGTTGGTTTTTCAGTTTGAGTCCCGGATTCTGACGAAATGGCCTTGGATTCTTGGCTTTAACCAATCGATTCTGAGAGGATTCTTCTCAACCGGTTTTCAACCTCTTGATTTTGCCCTGATTTACTGAGTGCGAATTAATTCTGATTTAATTCAGAATTTTGGTGGGCTTTGGGCTCATTTCTCTTCATCTCCTTAAAGATTGGGCCTGCAAATAAATTAAACAATTAATTAGGACAATGCAGGCTTTTATTCTATAATAAGTATGGAAATATGATATTAAATATGCAACATTAGTGACCAATCACACCCCCATACCTATCTTTTGCTCGTCCTCGAGCAAAACAACTAATCTATACTAAGGATTATTTGACCACTTTCGCAGGTCGCGCGATTGCACTGAGCATGTGCAACAAGCCGTTAAACCTCTAGGTTTCCCCCTAGAGGACGAGTTTTGTCTCGTGAGGGTTTCAGCTGATTACACCCACAAAATCCATAAAGAAAGGGAAACAAAGAGTTAGTATTTTCGAAAAGCATTTTGAAAGAGAAAAATATTTGAAATATAATTGTAAGATTTAAGCAATCTATAAGTTATAGGAAAACTAAATTTTTCATTCCTAAACTTAGTCTCTTTTCAAAAATTTGTTATCAATCAAAATAAGGAGTCAAATTGTACTTCTCATCTAGTCTATTACTTTACCCTAAGTCATATGCACCTTGTGACTGTGAAAATTTTGACTAAGGGTTCATTAACTCTAACTCTTATGCCTTATTTATTTATGTATACTTTTTTTTTGTGGTATTATTCCTTAGTTCTATTAGGCTTTCTAATCTGCCCATGTAACGAGCCTCTAATCGATGACTCCCAAACCAAACGGTCTTAGGGCACCGGGTGAGAAAACACCCCAAGGACTTAAGGACTCGAGCAAACAAGGCCACAAAACTAAGAATTTTATTATATGAACCTCTTTTAGGCGTGAATACTTATGCTTTATTAGGCACAAATACCCAGCTTAATCAGAGGATTTTTTTTTTCAAACTTATCTAATCATCTTTCGCATAAATACCAAGGCTTACTTAGGCCAAAGCACCTAGCTAATCAATAATTAGATTTGTTTATTTCTTCCATTTTTTTTTATAAGGCATAAAAATCTTTATTTTTGAACCCTAAGTGTGTAAGTGTATGAAGTGTGCATATTTCATCAAGGTAAAGATTAAGACTAAATTACTTTGACAAATTTTCTTCCTAACCCTAAAAATCAAACAAATAATCTTATTTTGACCAAGTACAAGAAATCCTAATTTGGATTTTCCTATTCCTTAAAATTGACTTAATTTCTTACAAAAATAAGTCAAAATATTGTTTCTATTTTTCAAAAAAAATTTTAATAAAAAGAAAAACCTAAGTTAAAAGTTATGTTAGAACCCTCCCCCACACCTATCTCATGCATTGTCCTCAATGTATGAATAAATGCATAGATGCATGAAAAAGACGAAAGGGAAGGAAAATGTTACCTTAAGGTGGTGGTTCCGGTGGTGGTCTAATTGGTCCACGAAATGCGGCCCAATCAACTTTTCTTGGGGCTCGGAGGAACCCACCAGAAATTACTTTAATATAACCCACTAAAAAGATGTGTCCATAAAGGATTTTTATTAAGTATTTGACCCCATCTAATTTTCAAATTCCATAACTGATTTCAGAGTCAAATTTGTCAACCACCTTGTCCCAGAATGGAGTATGAAATGATAGAATGATTGACTTGGACTCAGGAAGTATAGGAACTAATACCGACTCAGGAAGGTGACTTAAGTCAAGTAAAGGTTCAGGAGTCGAAATAAGTTCAGAAATTGGGTCCAAGTCAAGAAATTGAAACTCAAGTCCACAATTATTTTCCAACAATGGAATGTGACTTAATGTTGGTGATTCAAGTTCATGAATGATAGGTGGGGGAATCAAAATTGACTCGAAAATATTACTCAAGTTTGGTAATAAAACAGGAGTCAATATTGATTCAGAAAGTTGAACTGGATCACAGATTTGGGAATCTAGGTCACATATCTCATTGAGTTCAATATCAAAAAATTGAGAACTTGCCAATTTGTCAATAGGATCTTCAAAAGTGTATAATTGGTCAAGTTCAATATGATCCTCAAAGATGGGTGATTCAATTTCATTATGAATTGGTACAGGATCCAATGTTGACTCCGGAAAAGATTGAAGTCAGGTGAAGATACCGGAGTCATTATTGAATCAGGAAGAAGAATTGAAACATTAAGTTGGGGTTCAAGATCATATTCATTCTCAAGTTCTATTTCAGGAAAGGAATAACTTGCCAAACTGTCAATATCTTTTTCAAAATTTGGAGTTTGGGCAAGTTCAAATGGTTGTTCTGAAATAGAATCTTGATTTCCAAGACAACATGACTCTTCGGCTCTAACAGAATGGTAAGTGACATCAGGACGGTGGGAACGTAGAGATTCGACCATCATATCTATGTCACGATTACGAGCGTTTTGAGCCTGAGTCATGGCTTCAAGCATCTTTTCATAGTTGATGGGTTCATTGTTTTGATGAAAAGATGAAGAGTTGTCTTGGAAGTGGTAGTGAAATCGTGAGTCCAGCAGATTTTGTGATTATTGTTTGGACTCACGCATACTCCTTTCCAAAATTGATGATTTTCTATTTTGGACTGGTGGAACTGAGTATGACTCTTGGGGATATTGTGGACTAGGTGGATAAGGAGGACAAGTTGGTTGAAAATTATGCTCGGGGGAGGTTAATCCCTACTGACTCTGTGAAGAGTTGAAATCGTTATGGAAGTTATAGTCATACGATGGGGGACATGGGTTATATTTGATTCGGATAAGACCAATCCGGCACACTAGGTTGGTTAAAGTCATGATATGCCGGGTTGGTAATATCCGAAAAAGAGTTTGATGTGTAATATGGATTATTATTGAAGTTGAAAAAATTGTTATTATAGGCCATATCACACAGTGGAATACAAACAAAAAGAAAGAAAAACAAACAAATAAACAAACAAAGAAAAAGAAAAAATTCTGACCTAAGTTAGGGTAGACCTATGACCTAGACGACTCCTAACTGGTTAGACTGTCCACGGGAGGTCCAATGCAGACTTTGACCACAAGCTAATCAGCCAGGTCAGGGCAAGGTTGGTGGGAGGTTTCCGTCAAAGACGTTCCTTAATTAAATAACCACCAACCTTCGGGCTTTCGGCCCTTAATCCCTTTCCTAGACACTGATTTGACAAAAGTCAAATTCCAACACCTTTCCCCCTTAGGATAATCTCCTAATTGAGTCTGAGATGTCCCTAGGGCCAACGTCTACTCATTTTAAGTTAGGCTTGGGTTAGTGAGTGCTTGGAATCTGATTTTTGGGCTAAGGAAGGGTGATTAAATCCTCACCTTATCTTGTTAATGGGTGGTGCCCTTAAGATCAGTTTGTGCAAGTGTACAGGATATGTAAATAAGATTCACTCAAAGCGATAAAAATCAACCAAGAGATGAGTCTTATTCTACGTGCAATACGAATGTACCTTGCTCCAGCACTCTTCAACAGTAAAAATAAATGAATTGAAAAGACACGTGCCTAAAATGCAAACGTCTAATCAATTTTTTTATCTTTCAACAAATGTTTTACTGTTGATTATTAGCAGGCTTATGTGATGGCATATAAGAAAAAGTAAAGTTGCAGAAAACTAGAATTTGCAAAGCAAGCAGCCCTGCAAAAAGACAGTTAGTAGTCCACTCCTTTTTGCCGCGTTTTCGCGGCGTTGGCCGCGGATCCACGGCAAAGCAGAGGGCACTTGGTCTCTGCTTTCTAGAGCAGAGGCCCAAGGCCACTTATATGTTACTGCAACCTTAATTTTCTGCTTTGCTTGCCCTGTAACCTACAACAGAGAAGAAAGTTCGTTTTAGTTCTAAAAAATTTTCAATAAAAATTCAGATTTCAATAAAAACGTTACCCTCCCCGGCATAGGCGCCAAAATTTGATTGAGGCACAACCTGCACAAAAAATACGAAATTTCAGATCTTTTAATAAAAATGTGCAAGTGCTCAATTCTTCCGCAATAGCAAGTGGCTATGCGGGTCGTGATCCACAAGGAGGATTTTGCGATAGAAGCGTTTACGTTCTTTATTGAAATCGTTAAGAAAACAAAACGAAGATTCTTCTTTGATTAAAGTTAAGAAAATGAAAAAGAAATTATGTTAAAGTTAGAAAGAAAAATGGTAGAATGAGAAGGTGAAAAAGAATGAGAATGACTATTTACAAAGAAATGGGAAAGAAAGTGACTATGTACAAATGAGTTGGAAAAGAATGATTTGGAAGAAGTGGTGAAAGAAATCGTGTTGGTGATAAAAGAAAAGAAAGAAGGTTAAGAATTACTTACCTAGTTTGATTGATGACTTACTTGGAAACCTTTTGCATGTTCTACCTTTGTTTAGGAGGCGTTCAACGCATAGATCATAAGCCCGAGCTCAGTCCCTGTTCGCATTATATCATCAAGTCTCGCACAAGCATGAAGTGATACGTCTTGAGGAGGAGAACGTCTTCATGAACTATCGTTGGCACTCACAAAACATCATTATACTTGTGCTTTGGAATTCACTTGTAAACTCAACAAAAACAAACGAGGTAAAGTAGAAGAGGAAGACGAAAACAAAAGAAAATGAAAGTAAACAAGAACATAAAAATGTTACCTTTTATTGCTTGAAACGATGGAAGAAAGGAGGAGGGTACGTCGGTGTCACTCTCAACATATGCCTCTCTCTCTTACTTACATGAATCATCATCTAACCTAAGCTTACATACAATTTACATAAAAAGAAAAGAAGAACCTAAACTAAGAAATGGAAAACTAGTCTAAATCCTATCTCTGCATGGTCGTCCATTTTCAGCACAAAGAATGGCCTTTTATAGGCAAAAAACCCAACAAGCAGGATCCCAGGGAGGTCGGGGGAGCAAACGCTCCCCCTAACTGCCCAACCTTGCCGCGAAAACGCGGCTTGGGCCGCGTTTTCGCGGCCAGGGTGTGGCTAGGTGGCTACACCCTGTTGGTGGGTCTCCCTGGTTTCGCCCTCTGACTTTATCTGGAGTTGGTTTTTCAGTTTGAGTCCCGGATTCTGACGAAATGGCCTTGGATTCTTGGCTTTAACCGATCGATTCTGAGAGGATTCTTCTCAACCGGTTTTCAACCTCTTGATTTTGCCCTGATTTACTGAGTGCGAATTAATTCTGATTTAATTCAAAATTTTGGTGGGCTTTGGGCTCATTTCTCTTCATCTCCTTAAAGATTGGGCCTGCAAATAAATTAAACAATTAATTAGGACAATGCAGGCTTTTATTCTATAATAAGTATGGAAATATGATACTAAATATGCAACATTAATGACCAATCACACATAAATGTCAAATTCTCCAAATGAGTTTGAGCAATCAGAACTCTTGTATATAAGCTTGAGATAGAGCTCCAAATGTATCTGTATCACTTTGTTATCCATCATCAAAAGCTTTCAATCTGTAGGCTTCAACATTCTCCCCCTTTTTGATGATGACAACCTGTGTATGAAAAAACTCCCCCTGCAGAGAAGCTCCCCCTGTAGTGAACATGTTATAACAAACATATATATAGCAAGTGTTCTTGTTCTCCCCTACATGAGTCTTAAAATATTTTGCAACATATATCCATATATCATATATCTTGAAGCATATCACAACACTATCCATATATCATATATTCTAACTTTCTCCCCCTTTGTCATTAACAAAAGAGAAATAACATAGATCATAAAGAGACACATGAACAACCAGCGTTTTCATAACAAAATAGAAAATGTTAAGTAGTACAGTAGAAAACTAAAAGAGTCATAACAAAAAAAAATACAAAAAGAAAATGCAAGAAACTTCAAAAAACATAAAAAGCAAAGCTAACGCCGTATGCATCACATGTCGGATCCGGGAGGAGGTGGTGGTGGAAAACGAGTCTTGAGGAGATTCAAATTTCCTTTTGAGTTGTTTCAAACGATTCCATCTTCAGTTGCATACTCATAAAATGGTTCATCAGTAAAGATTGATTTGAGAGCAATGCATCCTCAGAGTCCATCATAAATTGTTGATGGTTTTGTAGAGTCTCTATTTCAACAGAAATAGAGTTGTAGAAAGCATCGGATATGAAGGAGGTTCTTGAGTTGAACTTTGTAGAGGAGGTTGAGTGGAGAGGAAGGAGCTTGAGTTGAACTTTATGGAGGAGGAGAGGGTGGATGTTGAGGGTGTGGTGGAGGGTGAGAAAAGTCATGAAGTTTCATACGATGAAGTACGACACGATCAAAAGGCTCAAAAATTTTGACAACACTCGTTTCGGAAGCAAGATCGATGTGAAATTTCCAAAACATCCATATGATAAAAAGGAAGTATGGTCCTTAACAAGAGTATCAAAGATTATCTTTGCTCAGTTCACCTCTAGTCTAGCCATGATGGCATAGACACACGTAGCTAAATCACGGGAATAATAGTTATAACTCTCGATTTTTGGGCAAATGTTATAAGTAAGGATACGACCAATTAGACGAGGAATGGGTTTCAATTTATTGTTAGACATAGGTAATCCTTGACCTGAAAGAAACATATTTGATAAGCCCTCAGCATCATCCATAGTAATGTCATTAATAGATAGGCCGTGATAAGGAATTGAAAAAATACGACCTACGGATTTTGGGGAAAACTTGATATTGACACCTTTAACCATAGAATATATATGAACATCATCCTCATTGTCTTCATAGGTTAAGTTGGTATAAAATAGGTGGATCAAGAAGGGATAATACCATTGTCTAGAATCAGTAGAAAACATATTATATAGTCCACAAGTTTGAAGATATGAGACAATATCATAGTCATTAATGTCTTCATATTTGACAAACCTACCAGGTAAGATTTCTAATGAAGAAATACTTAAGAAATCATCTTCTAGGGCAGGATTTTTAAGAAAAGCCCTAAAATCAGTTTGAGATGAGGAAGAAGATGGTATAAATTTGGATTTCTTAGACCTAGACATGATTAGAACTAAAATTAAAGGTAGATAAAGCAGGAATGGAGAGTATAAGACAGAGATTGGAACAAAGTTACCAAGGAATGAAGGAAGAAGGAGATGGGTTCTCTGCTGCTGTCGAATCCTGTAGTCGACTGGTCCAGCGACTGGAGAGAGGAATCGGGTGAAAAAACTGGAATTTTAATGAGGGTGAAGGGTAAAAATGAGAAGTAAACCTAATATCAATGGTTAGGATTGAAAGAAAGAAGAGATCGGATCCAAAACTAATGAAATGGATCGGGTTTCGAAAGTTAAAAACCAATAACAGAACACAGATTTTCACAGGGTTAGTCGACTTGTGTTTTTGACTAGTCGGCTAATCCACTATTTAGTCGACTAGTTGGTCGATATAGTCGACTAGTTGGTCGATATAGTCGACTAACTTTTAATAACTCAAATAGTCGACTAACTTTTAATAACTCAAAAACTGATGTTTCTGTTAGATAAAATTAGTCGACTGGTACACTGTTAAGTCGACTATTGACTTATCAAGTCGACTACTAAACTTTGATGAGTCGACTAATAAGAAAAAATGGCTTAAAATAATTCTGTTTAAATAATTCTGAAAAAATATTTAAAGATCGAAAATATTGCAAATACCCAAATCTCTTTGAAATCTCATAAAAATATCTTCTTTAAGCGGTTTTGTAAAAATATCTGCAATTTGATTATCAGTTAATATAAAATTTAGTGAAATATCACCTTTTAAAGCATGATCACGTAAAAATGATGTCTAATATCAATATGCTTAGTACGTGAATGATGAATAAGATTTTTAGATAAGTTAATAGCACTAGTATTATCACACATAATAGGTGAATTTGTGATAGACATGCCATAATCAAATAAGGTTTGTTTCATCCATAAAATCTGAGCACATGCAACACTAGCAGCGATATATTCTGCTTCGATTGTTGATAATGATACAGAATTTTACTTTTTACTGAACCATGATACTAGTGAATGTCCCAAAAAGTGACAAGTACCACTGGTACTCTTCCGATCAGATTTACATCCAGTAAAATCAGCATTACTATATGATAGTAAATCAAATGTGCTTGATTTCGGATAAAATAAGCCATAGTTTATTGTGTTTTTAATATATCGAAGAATCTTTTTCACTACTTTAAGATGCGATTCTTTAGAATTTGATTGGGAAACACTGAACATAATATCAGGTCTACTTGAAGTAATATATAGTAAAGAACCAATCATACCTCGATATAGTTTTTGATCAGTATTCTTACCATTTTCATCTTTGTCTAGGAATGCAGTAGTACTCATGGGAGTATTTTACGACCAGAATTTTTCATACCAAATCTTTTCAAAAGTTCCTTTGCATACTTGCATTGGAAAATGAAGATTCCATCATTCATTTGCTTTATTTGCAAACCGAGAAAGTAAGTAAGTTCACCCATGTGGCTCATCTCGAATTCACTCTGCATAATCTTAGAAAATTCTTGACAAAGATTATCGTTAGTAGATCCAAATAAAATATCATCAACATATATTTGAATAATTAATATATCTTTATTAACATGTTTAATAAAAAGAGTTGTATCTGCTCTTCCCATCTTAAAACCAGAATTTAAAAGAAAACTTTTTAATCTATCATACTAAGCACGGGGTGCTTGTTTTAAACCATATAAAGCTTTCTTAAGTTTAAAAACATAGTTTGGAAATTTTTCATGTTCAAAACCTGGAGGTTTTTCAACATAAACAGTTTCTTTAATAAAACCATTTAAAAAGGCACTTTTAACATCCATTTGATAAAGTTTGAAATTCATAAAACAAGCAAAAGTAAGTAAAATACGAATTGATTCAAGTCTAGCTACTGGTGCATAAGTTTCATCAAAATCAATACCTTCTTCTTGATTGTATCCTTGTGCAACTAACCTTACTTTGTTCTTAATAACTTGACCTGATTCATCAAGTTTGTTCTTAAAGACCCATCTGGTACTGATGACTGGATGATCAGTAGGACGTTGTACAAGATCCCAAACATCATTTCTGACAAATTGATTCAACTCTTCTTGCATTGCAATAGTTCAAAAATCATCTGCACATGCTTTTTTGATATTCTTCGGTTCAATGAGTGATATGAAAGCAATTTGTGTCATGTAGTTCAACTTGGATCTTGTCTGAACGCCTTGATTTATATCTCTAATAACCAAATCATGTGGATGATTCCTTACTTCAACATATGCTTTAGGTAACTTAGTAGGAGTCTCATCAACATTAGAAATGTTAGTATCATCAGAAGATAAAACAGTATTATCAATAGGAGTATTTATGATATCATCATCATCATGTGAAGAAGTATTAGAAATATGCTTTGTCAAAGATTCATCAAATTTAACATATAATGATTCTTCAATAGTAAATATTTTCTTATTAAATATTCTATATGCTTTACTTTGAGTAGAATATCCAATAAAAATACTTTCATTAGATCTAGCATCAAATTTATCTAAAGCATAATATTTACATCCAAAAATCTTGAAGTAAGAAACTTTTAGAATTCTATTATAAAATAATTCATAAGATGTTTAGTTTAAAATAGGTCGAATAAGCACACGATTTAAAACATAACATGCAGTAGCAACAGCTTTAGCCCAAAATATTTTGGTAAATGACTATCCATAAGCATAATTCTAGCACATTCTGGCAAAATCCTATTTTTTCTCTCCACAGCACCATTTTGAGGAGATGCTCTAGGAAATGCAAAGTTATGTGTAATACCATACTTATCACAGAAATTTACAAAAGATTCATTTTCAAATTCTCCTCCATGATCATTTCGAATAGTGACTATGTTTAGAGACTTTTGATTTTAAATTCTTTTACAAAAACTTGAAAACTCAATAAAAGTATCATTTTTATTTTTTAGAAAAATTACCCATGAAAAACGTGAATAGTCATCAACAATAACAAAAACATACCTACTTTTGTTTAAAAAAGCAACACGAGTAGGACCAAATAAATCCAAATGCAACAATTCTAAAGGTCTATTAGTAGAAACTAAATCTTTAGATTTAAAAGATGATTTAACTTGTTTTCTTAATTGACAAGAATCACAAAAATAATCCTTTTTAAAAGCTATTTTTGGAAGACCTTTAACTAAATCAAATTTAGAAATCTTAGAAATTGTTTTCATATTCAAATGACCAAATCTTTTATGCCATAAAAAATAATCATTATTTGAAGCAAGCAAACATAAGTTATCATTTGATGATATACAAGTTATTGATAACTCATCAATATTGTTGTTACTAGAACCTTTAAACAGAATATCTTTCATGTTAGTATCATATATAAGACATGCATCTTTTTCAGAAACAACTTTATAACCCTTATCACATAACTGACTAATACTTAATAGATTTTGTTTTAAACCTCTTACCAAAAGAACATTTTCAATAAGGGGTTTCGAAATGTTACCAACCATACCAATACCAATAACCTTTCCTTTGTTATTGTCTCCAAATATTACTGTACCTCCCTTTTTGATTTGAACGGAAGACAGTAGTTGAATGTGTCCGATCATGTGTTTGGAACAACCACTATCAAGATCCACTTTTCTTTATAAGGTACCTATAAGATAAAAATATTTTGTATGGTACCCATCATGATAGGGTCCGAAAAAGATTAGCCTTTAGGAACCAAATACAATTGAATTTTGTTTCCATTTGTTAGTATAACATAATTAACAGAATTACACACATCATGTATATAAGATGCAATATAAGCATTTTTTATCAACATTATTTAGATTTTTAGGAATCCATATATATTTGTTCCTAATTTTTTTTGAAATAGTATTAGTATTTCTTTTCACAAAAGAATTATATGGATTATTATTATAAAAATGTGTAGATTTTACAAAATTAGTTTTTGAAAATCCAAGACCAACATGTGTAGGTTTGTAAATCTTATCTTTTGAAAATCCAAGACCAAAATGATTATTTGACATTTTTGATAAGATAATAGATCATTTAAATTTTCTTTTCCGTTATTAAATTTTATCACATTTTTCAAAATTTCTTCATACTTAATTTTGAAATTAGTCATTTCTTTATCTAAAATAGTAATTCTAGAATTTAAAGAAATAGTTTCTTTTTTAAGCATAGAATTCTCTTTTAAGAAATTCTCATTATCTTTTTTTAAAGATGAAATAACTTTTTTAAATCATCTTTTTGAGAATTTAAAGAAGATGTTTGAGAAACATAAATTGAATTTTCATTGTTGAGTCTTTCATTTTCCTTTGTTAAAACTTTATTTTTCATCTTTTCATTTTTGAAATCATTATAAAGTTCATTAAATGCTTCTAATAATTCATCATAATCTTGTACCTTATCTTCTTGAGCCATGAAGCAGATATTGGCGGTTTCAATGGCTTCTTCTTCGTCAGAGAAAGATGAACCGCTATCATCCCAAGTTGCTTGGAAGGCTTTCTTCTTCTTGTTGAACTTATTGAAATTCTTGAAATTTCCTTTTGATTTTATCAATGGGCAATCCTTCTTTATGTGACCTGGTTTGTTACACTTAAAACAAATAGGATTATCAATAGTATCTTTATTTTTTTTAAACTTACCTTGTTTTAAGAACCTTTTGAATTTTCTTAAAAGCATCGCCATCTCCTCTTCATCGTCATCTGAATTGTCCATATCTGAAGATGTATGGAAGGCAAGTACTTTCTTCTTGAATTAAAGTTGTTGTTCATCTTTCTTTCTATCTTCGAGTTGCACTTCATATGCCATTAGATTAACAATAAGGTTTTCTAATGATATTGTTGAGAGATCATTCGCTTATTCTATTGTAATAATTTTCTTCTCCCAATCCGATCTGAGTGCACGAAGGATCTTTCTGACTTTTTCAACTTGTGTATATTCCTTTCCAAGGGCTACTAAAGAATTTGTAATGTCGGTGAACCTTGTAACCATTTCTGCAATGGTTTCGTTTTCCTTCATTTTGAAGAGTTCGAATATGTGAACAAGAATAGAAATTTTAGACTCTTTAACCTTATTTGTACCTTCATGTGTTACCTGTAAGATCTGCCATATTTGATTTGCAGATTTCACCATTGATACGCGATTGAATTCTTCTTTATTCAAGGTACAGTAGAGCGCGTTCATTACTTTGGCATCAAGGTTGACAGATTTCTTTTGTTCTTCACTCCAAGCATCATATTGTAGGTTTGGTGTATGGTGCTTTCACTATGTTCCATAGTTCATAGTTGAGGGACTGCAAGTAGATTTTTGTTCTACACTTTCAGTAGTTGTAGTTTGATCCATCAAATAATGGTGGACGTTGTGTGGAATGTCCTTCTTTGAATTGCGATAAAGGGAATTCCGTTGCCATCCTCGCTCTGATACCAAGTGTAGGGTCTATAAACAAGCAACACAAATACTAGGGGGTGAATAGTGTTTATAAACTTTTTAAATTAAAACTACTTGCAGGAAAGTAAAAAAATCACAGAATAAAAACTCAGAAAATGCAAACACAAAGACAAGAGATTTTATCATGGTTCGATCCTTGTGACCTACGTTCAGTCCCCAAGCAATCCACTTGAGATTTTTCTTTTCCTGATTTAGATACACCCAAAACTAATACTTGTACACCACTTGACACAACACCCTTTGCCAAATGTGTACAACTCCTCTTACACCAAGAAGACGACACCTTGTACAAATTCTCTTCTACACCAAAAAGACACTCTTGTACAACTTCTCTTTGAGTGAATACAATCAATCCTATAAGTTTTGAATCTGTATGTGATTGTGGATAAGGTCTCTTATAGGTGAACTTTCAGAATTCTTCACAATAGAGTAGGAATTGGTGAAGAAACAGAAAGTAGAAGCAAGTTTTCAGAAGAACAGAATCTTGAACAGAATTTTTGGGCAGAGAACTTGTGTTTTGGATTGGTGAATTAATCCTAGGACAACATCACTATTTATAGGTGAAATCTATAATCAGTTAGGGAAGTTATCAAATTTGAAATTTAAAATGTTGGATAAAACACCAAAAATTAGAAACTGTCTAACAGTCAGAAACTACTATTAGTCGACTAGGATATGAGGTTAGTCGACTAGAAGAACAAATTTTGCCATTGTTAGTCGACTAATATAGGAGGCAAGTCGACTATATCAAGACTGATACGGATAACAAGTTTTTGAGAACTATAATTAGTCAACCAGTAGAACATTGTTAGTCGACTATAGTATGGGTTAGTCGACTAAGGTCAAGAGGTAGTCGACTAATACTGCTAAACAGATATCAAACAGAGAGCAGGATATTTTTTATGGAAGGCCTTAGTCGACTGTAATATGGATCAAGTTGACTAGGTGATAGGATAGTCGACTATACTAGGGGTCAAGTCGACTATATGACTATTGTGTGTACGTTCAAGGCTTTTAACAAAGATTCTAAAAAATACACATAAATAGTCAAATTCTCCAAATGAGTTTGAGCAACCAGAACTCTGTATATAAGGTTGAGATAGAGCTCCAAATGCATCTGTATCACTTTGTTATCCATCATCAAAAGCTTTCAATCTAAGAGTCAGTGGATTTGTTTCTTCTGATATCCCATTTTATCCAGTTGGATTTCTAGTTTGACGTTGGGATCTTCATCATATTTGACTCAATCTTCAGTTATGAGAATAAATCCTCCAAAATCTAAATTTGTTTCCCGATATGATCTAATCAGATTTTCAATTTGATGTTGGGATCTTCAGTATGCTGCCTCAATCTTCCTTTATGAAATAAATCAATTTAAATCTGAATTAAATTGGGCTTTTGGGCCCATTTTCCCTTTTTTCCATTAATCAAGGCATGCCGACATTTAGACAATAAATAGGAGTACAGAGCAGCGTTTATTAAGAAATAAATGTGAGAATTAAAAACAAATATGCAAAATATGTGTATAATCACCTTATATCATTCAGTTCCCACACCATCCCGTCTAACATCTTGATAAGGATTATACCTATCCCTTCCATGGTGCACGGATGATCATCACTCATGACGACGGATTAACCATCTAGCTTCATATGATAGGTAGTGTTGGCCCGGAGGCCTTCCTCTCTAGTTTTGATGATGATTAACTCATGTAGTTATGTTTACTTATTATCTTGTGATTTTAGTTTCAGATCATGTAACAAGATATTAGTTGGTGATTGCTTCAAAAAGAGGAGTTTGGAAGCCTTCACTTGGTGATTCCCGAGCCGAGCGTCAAGATCATTCATAGCCTTGCTCGTTGGATCACAGTGTTTTGGACCGAGTCGGCTTGAAGATGAAGATCGTCAAGAAGACTTAGGTATCATAGAGTTTAGTGTGTTTTAGATCCATGTGTAAAGATAAGAATAGTTGATATGCTCAAGTGCACAACACACATTTTATGTTTTGGTATTTTTAACAAAACATGTTTTATGGATTTAAAGTCAAAAACTTGATATATATATATATATATATATATATATATATATATATATATATATATATATATATATATATATATATATATATATATATATATATGTTTTATGTATATTGGACTTATGTTCATATACATCATGCTTTAATGTGTTTAAATATCATGTTTTTGTATTTAAATGAGTTTTAGGAAAAATCAGATTTCCTATTGAAAAATACAAGTTTGATAAAATACAGTTTTTGGTTTTTGATAAAACTTGTAAGACACAAAAATAGTTCATATTGATTGATATTTGAGTTGAAATATTTATCACATGTTTATATATCAATGCAAAATGATAAAACTATTTTTGGGGATTTTTAGAAGATTTATGGGATTTATTAGAATATTTTAAACCTGTTTTTTCTGACCCAGTATATTGGCTGCCAGGCATTGGCGGTCGACCGGGACGGTCGACCGTAAGCCAGAGCCGGTCGACCGACATGCACAGGTCTGTGCACGTCTAGCTAGGCAATGGGCCGGTCGACCGGACCAGAGAGCTTTGCTCTCTGTATCTGGGCGGTCGACCGGGATGCTCTAACGGTCATATTTATGACCGTTGGCGGTCGACCGGGCGGTTGACCGCCAGCCGTGTCAGGCTGAGAATTCAGCCTAACGGCTAGTTTTCTGTTTGGCCTATATGAACCCCATTTCTTTGGGATTTTGGCCAAGATTTTAAGAGCCAAATTTTCTCTCATATACAAGTGTTTTAAACAAGTTTTTAAAAGTGTTTTTGGGCCAAAAAGAATTCATCTTATTTGTTTTAGGGTTTTGGAAAAATCAAAGAAAAGAGTATTTTGGGAGATTTGTGTTTGTACTTCATTTCCATTATCTTCAAGAGTTTTCCCAAAATTACTTCTTTGAGTTTTTGTTCTCCAAACACCTAGTTTTTCTACACTTGAGCTATATCTTCTATCCTATTCTATTAGGATCATTATTTGTGGGAAAAAGGAAAGTGGTTTGTGGTTGAGATATACCACTTGTTGTAAACCCTCCTTGTATTTGTGTATCCCTCTTTGGTAGAGGTTGATTGGAGTGGTGTTTGCTCCCTCTTTGGTAGAGGTTGAGATTGTGGTTTGCTCCCTCTAGTGAGAGGTGGAGTTTGGTTTGTATATCCCTCTTCGGTAGAGGTGATTTGTGGTTGTTTGGCTACGGGCCTACCCCTCGGTTGTGAGGCGGTGTTTGAGAGAGGAGTTCGGTACTCCCTTGTTGTACAAATCCTCCTCGGTGGAGGTTCCCTCGGTGGGAGTCCTCGGTGGATAAGATAGTGGATTGGAAATCCTTCTCGGTGAAGGCGGGGACGTAGAGCTAGGGGCTCGAACCTCGAAACATATGTTTGTGTTTGCGTTTGATCCATTGTCTCTCTAACTCTCTCTCTTTATTTGTGTTGTGCATTGCATCATATCATTCATATCTATTTGCTTGTGTTGTGCCTTGCATTATTTCATATTGCTTATTATCCTTATATGCTTGGCTTGTTTGTGTGTGCCTCACTTGTACTTAACCACGAGAGCTTCATATAGCACCTCAACCCTTATCTAGGGGAATCAAGAGGAGTTAGTCCAGAGCCCTTCACGGGGAATTCGGCTACACTTGTGTGTTATGCTAAGTGTGTTGCAAAATAGTTTTTAGCTTTCGCATTTAGTTTCTAGATTAGCCATATCACCTATTCACCCCCCCTCTAGGTGATTTCAGGTAGCACCCATATCAAATATCCTGTAGCACCCCGTTCCCGGGATACGTACCCAGATACGAGTCCCAAATTTTTTTGACCATATTGCTCAATTTTCTTCCTATATGTGTTTTTGAGTTGTGATTACTTATATTTTTGAGTATCGGATCTGGATTCTCAGATCTAGAGTAAGCCCTAACCCGGACCAGGAACCCGATACTAGCCAGTAGCCCGATTTGACTTTCTGATAGTCCGATTTGACGGATTTCAGTTTTAGAGACTGTTTTCTAATATTTTAGATTTTTCATGATTTTCTGGAATTTTCCGAAATTTTTCTGCAAAATCTCCAAAACCGGTGTCGGTCGGCATCGCTGACTGATTCCCGGATTTTTAGTTTTCAAATGGGTTTGAATTTTCAGAAATAGATTTCACTGTACTTCTTAGAACTTCATTTTTATCTAAATACATTTTTTGAGATTTTCTAAATTTATCAAAATTTGACCGATTCTGGTGTCGGCCGGTATCGCCGGAAGATTCTAAGATTTTTAATTTGAAACCTACATCGAATTTATCAAATCTGATTTCGCTGTGTATCTTAGAATAATATTTGTTATTTTTTAAAATTTTCGGTATGTTTCTGAAACAGTCAAATTTTCGCCTTATTTAAATAATAATATTTTTATCGGCGATTTCTTTTCTCATTTTTCCCTCCTCTACTCTCCTACTTTATACTACCAGAAATTATGACAAATAAAATAGATAATAATAAAAATTTTAAACATTTTATTTCCTTTCTTCTTATTTTTTTTCAATTTTCTTTCTTTTCTTTCTTTTTCTTTTATTCACCTTGATTTCTCCCCCCCCCCATAATTAACGGCTTAGTCCACGCTAAGCCGCCCGCTGCCGCCACCGACAGCCGTAGGGCTGCCGCAGCCCTACACCTCCCCCCTAAACCATCAAATCTTCCTCCCTCATCATCTATTAAACCACCAACATCCCCATTCATTTCAAAAGAAATCCAAATCAAAAGAAAGAAACCAAGCTTCATCTCCTTCAAACCACACAACCCACTCACGCTACCCTCATGGCCGCCGCCTCCACCTTCACCACCACCGCCTCTGGCCACTCCTAGGCCACCCAATCAACTCCCCAACACCTCCTCTTCACACCACCATCTTCTTCAACCTCCAACAACCTCCCACCACCACCAATTTCACCAAACCCACCTCCATCACCATTCTTTCTTCTCCAAAATTCACCATCCTCTACACCAAATTCTCCACTCCAACCAACCCAACATCATCTCCTCCTCCTCCTCTAACTCCCCACCACCTCCAATCACCACCACAACCACCACCACAATCACCATCACCACCTCCACCAAAACAACAACTAAAACACAACTCCTCCAAACCCATCATCACCTCCCCTCCCCTTAGGGGAGGCGCGCGCGCGCGCCCAGCTCCACCGGCGGCGCCGCCGCCGCCGCCAGGCCGCCGCCGGCCTCCCTCCTCCTCCTTCTCTTTCTTTCTTTCTTCTTTTCTTTCTTTCTTTCTTTCATTCAAACTTCATTCATTCCCTAAATAAACACATATTTCTCTCATTCCAAAAATACCCCTCCCCTCATTCCCTTATTACTTCCCTTTAATTACAACTCTACCCCCTTCCATTTTAATTTCTATTTTCCTTTTAAAAACACCACATTTTCTCTCTCTCTCTTCTTCCTACAACTTTCTCTCTCCTCTCTCTTTCCCTCTCTAATATTTATATAAATATTTTTAATTATATATTTTAATAAACAACTACGGGCTAGTGAATTTCCGTGCGGATCGTCGATTTTTCGGACTTTGAACCGGTATTTTGCCCCGGTTTTAGGCGAGTGCTTATTATTAAATTAAAAATAATTACCCTTGTATCTATATTATGATATTGACATGTGGATATTTTAATATGCCTAATACTCGCTATGGTAATTTTTAGTAAATGACTCCATGCTATATTTGACCCGGTAGTTGCCATGCTATATTTGACCCGGTATTTGCCATGCTATATTTGACCCAGTATTTACCATGCTATATTTGACACCGGTATTTGCCATGCTATATTTGACATCGGTATTTGCCATGCTATATTTGACACCGGTATTTGCCATGCTATATTTAACACATGATACCTTTTGCTATATTTGACTTATGATACCCGACACCGGTACTTGCCATGCTACATTTATCACTTGATATTAGACACCGATACTTGATATGTCATACTTAACACCTGCTCCTGACACACGGTATATGATATGCTTTCATGTGGTACAAATACCTGGACCTGACATCGTGACTCTTGACCGGACACTACCACCCCTGATACCTGTATTATATGACATATTCATGACTATCACTTTTACGGGGACTTGGCATGACTATTATATTATACTAGATATTTGGTACTCCTGAACTCCTGTACTCTTGTATTCTTGAACCCCTAAAATAGGGAGGCTCCTGACATTACTCCTGATGCTATACTCCTGTTGATCCCCGTAATAGGATAACCATGAATATAAGATTACTATGAATACACTGTGGACATTATCACTGGATAAATTATAATGATTAGACAACTTACATCGGGATGGGGGAAACTGATGAGTACCGATATAGTCTCCATGTTTATGATGGTCTTATAGTGTCGCGCGGCCATGTACTTGGATTCGACCTGGAGGCCACCAGGCATTTCCGTGGGGTGTACTGGCACCCCTACTCCCTTGCCTGCCGGTTGTACCATAAGCCCCTGGGCCTATTCCTGTGGGAGCGATGACATCCTATTCCTGTTCGGGCGTACAATAAGTCCCGGTACCTAGCGGTACATTCCGGCTCAGTACCGGATACTCCTTGACCATTGTCCTGGGCATGTACGGGACCCATTCTAAGCATGGTTCGTCGATCCCCATCAGTTTTCAATAACTTACTCTCGGATCTGTATGCTGAGGTATGTGCGATAGGACACATACCGATGTATACAAATCAGATGAGTCTTAATAATTTAATAATAACATGTTCCTGATATATGACTAGCTATACTCTTGGTTTATACTGCTCACCACTTAGACATATGTTATCTGGTAGGATTACTTAATTGCTTCCATACTATTTTATTATTATATTGTGAAGGTAAAGACAGATTATATAAACTCAGATTACAGTGACGTGACGTATAGGGTATATATATGAGGGTTTCCTTGTTTGGATTATTCCTTCGACGTACTAATCTCACTGATCGGTAATGTGAGCTTACATAACTGATTTCCTGTAGTTACTTTACTCACTGTCTTATTTCATGTTCTTATATGCTTATATTCACGGTACACCTTTCTTGTACACATGTACCTGATATGCACGCCACCTGGCTTTAGTATATGTACTCGCGGGTTGCATCTGACAACCCTGGATTCTCATGTCCAGATCCTGGAGTTTGGACCTTGGTGACTTGGCTGTAGCTGATCAGAGTGCGCAGCAGATCCTCCCGTGGTGGTCAGAGTGTAGCAGAAGCTTGGACGTTGTCATAGTAATTCCTCCCAGCTTTTCTCATGCTTGGCTCTCGAGGTCTTTATTGCCGTATCGTGAGCATCTCTCAGTTTTATTGTATATATATCCCTTCATGTATTGTACTTTTATATCTTCTAGTGATGTAATATTCATGTAATGTTGTATCATTCTCTGCGATAACCATGTACTTGCGCTGTTTCTGTTAGAATGTATATTACGACTGTGCTTCCGCCTCTGATTCTTGCTTGTACTAATGCTTAGCGTATATACGTGAGGGTATTTCTGACCTGCGTATATACGTCGCAGTGGCGTCCCCGTACCCGCCGGATCGGGGCGCTACATATCCACTTAGAATCACCTGAGTAATCAACAGTAGGAGTAGTGACTGAGAATGAAAATACCGATGAGTACAAATCTGATCTATCTGCCTGTGAAGTACCACCAACTTGTGTACTGACCACTTGTGCGAGATTGCCTCCGGCTTCATCTCCTTCTTCTTATCCTTAATCCTTGGACAATCAACCTTCCAGTATCTCTTTGCAGAAGGTATACTGGCTCTTCTTCTGATCTCTAAGACTAGCTCTGGACTTTGATTTACCACGATCACCTTTGGCCTTTTGACTGGAACTCATGCCTTTTACTGTCAATGCTTCTGTCGATGTACTATTGGAGGATCCTTTGTTCTTCTTCTTAATTTATGATTTACAAGAGTAGAAGAAACTTCATTATAACTAAGGGATTATTTACTGTTGATTAGGGTGAGAACGAAGGTCTCATAGTCCTCGTCAGGAAGATAACTCAAAAGAATCAACGCCTTGTCCTCCTTGATCACTCCATCCATGTTAGCTAAGTCTGCATGAAGTTTTATGTAGTTATTAATATGTTCACTGATTGAGATACCTTTTTTCGATTGGAAGCGATAAAGCCTCCTCTTCAGGTACAAGTGATTCTTTATGCTCTTTGTTCAAATGCTTGCCCTTTAGGATCTCTCAAATCTTCTTCGCTGAAGTATCGGTCATCCCATGGTACTTGATATCTTATGTTAAACAAGATCTTATGATGTCATACGCCGTCATATTCATCTTGTCCCAGTCCTTTTCAGAAGTCTTCTTCGGCTTTCTCTTCAAAAGTAGAGTATCTTTGAGGTTTGATACCGTCAGCGCACCCATCACCTTGCATCTTTACATGACAAAATTGTTCATACCGTCAAACTTCACCATATCAATCTTTGACTGATGAATATTCATGATTTTCACCACGGGTTGACTATTCCGGTCATCTCCTCCAGCAAATCCAACAAAGCAATGCGGAAATAATTAGTGAAAATAAATCTAAATAAATAAATATTGGATCTTTACTTTCAAACAAAATGTCGACCAGTCAATGAGTTAAAAAATTCTACTAGCAAGATTTTAAACTCTCTCCCCACAGATAAAAGGTAGAGTTGGATTTGGAAGCTCTAGCTGTTTTCACCACCGACCTTGATTGCTTGGAGGAGGAATTTGTCGTTGGCTTGGACATGCGTAAGCAAATAGAGGCTATTGCTTTTCTTTTTTGTTTGTCAGCAATTGAAGCACCATGAGAATTCTGCATCGTCACATCAACCAGCGGTGACACAGTAACTGTTGGAGTAGCTGGCCCAGGCAATTGTAGCTTTCACCTTCTCAAAAACTTTTTTGTGATTGGTGGTTGTGGCTTCAATAGCTGCAGGAGGTTAGGAAGAGAGGCCGACGATAATGTATGAGGGAGGATTCTGGCTAATATACTCAGACAGGCCTTCATTGCCGCTTACCAGAGGAGGACCAACAGTGGGCCTTGTTGTTGGGGCTGGCTCAAGCTCTATGAGAAACCCATAAGATTGGGTTGGGGCATTATCAAGTAGGCCATGAGGCCTTTTCCCCGAATTACCCAAACTATTGCTGGGTTTTTTTTACTTAGGCTCGAAGGCTCAGCCTGCTGGGTGGCCCCAACAGTTGAGAGAACCGCCTCTGCCACAACGGATCTAAGGTTTCGACAGTGACATCGAACGTGAACCCAACGCAACAGAAGGAATCTGATACCATCATTGGCCTCAAGAGCAGCAGGATCGACAACAACCATCTCGACTTTCGTACTGTTATGTTTGGGAGGAGCTGCTGTCGACGAGATAACCGTCTTAAGGTTGTAGAGGTGATTGCAAAAAAAGGACCGGTGGCCTACCGACCATAATGTCCACAAAACGAGTGGATGTGCTCAAATTCAAAAATCTGCCAGAAATTAGGGATCTCCTTACCTTCAACATCGATATTACCGCCAGAGACCAAGGGATGCGACAAGTCGACCTCCACCGCGACCCTGGTGAACCTCCCCTTGAATAACAACTCAGTTGCTTTGGTCCAACTTGACCAAGCACCTAGCCCGGGCAATCAGTTTTAACGCCTCTCGAGTCTGCATTGCTGGCGGCAAGTCACAATATACTTGTCTAAACACAGACAGTTGCATATCATCCCTATTTGTAGATCAAAACACAAAATTATACAGATAGCAGTTTTTTTCCTTTCTGGAGCAAAGGCCGTAGCCATTTTGTTCGATGCCAGAAGAAGAGTTCCTATTAGGATATTATAGAACAACCAAACACCAAACAACCGGGATGAATGAGCAACACTAGCAGCTTGATTCTATATTAGATACATACATATAACAATATTACAACAATGTTGTCAGAACCGAACCCGTCATCAAACTGGAAAACATGGAGGTTTGGTCTTTAATGATTCAACTGTTGGTTAGCGATGGTTGAACTGGGTTTAAATAGGAGGATAATCCTTTAGTTATGTATGCAATCATGTTTTTATTAAGAAGTTGATAATTGTTAAAACTTGTGAAGAACTCTTGATTTGTGCATTCGGGTGAAGATGTTAAGTGTAGTTAGTGCTACCTAACTTGGTGTCGGGAGTGAAATCTCTCTTTGACAGTCTTTGATGGTCCAAAATAAAAGGGACTAGTTCTATTTCATCATTCGTCTTACAGTTTCTACTATATTGGTTGCATATGGAATAATGAGATTCATTCTTGCACTACACTCACGCCTTGCCTTTTGGGGAGGACTACATATCCCAATATAGGTCACTGTGCCATCTTGTAGCATCTTGAAGTGATTCTTCCCTCACTTCTATCTAAACACTTGCATCCATGGTTACTCCCAGTCCCAACATCACTCACTTTTTAAATGTTAAACTCGACAAGGGAAACTATCTGCTGTGGCGTTCTCAGTTCCTTCCTCTTCTCAAGCTCCACGATCTCGAAGGCCTCGTCGACGGAACCTCTCCGTGTCCAGTCCGGTTCCTTCCTTCTATCGAGAAAGATGCTCAGCCCACTATCAATCCAGAATACACTCGCTGGATCAAGCTTGATCAGATGCTCTTATGTTGTCTTATCTCCTCGCTCACTGAGGCTGTTCTTGCTCATGTCGTCGGCCTCATAATATCTCGTGATGTGTGGTGCTCTCTGGAGCGAATCTTTGCGTCACTCTCTAGAGCTAGAGTGTAGCAACTCAAATATCAGCTGCACACCGTCAAGATGGGCACTTCTTCTATGTCAGAGTACATCCAGTCTGTTAAGTCCATCGTGGACAACCTGGCGGCATGGCTAATCCAGTTGCCGACTCCGACCTCGTCTTTACCTTGCTCAGTGGTCTGTCTCCCGAATATGACTCGTTCGTCACCTCTGTCAACACATGAGTCGACCCTGTACTGTCAGAAGAACTCATCGGCCTCATGCTTAGCCAGGAGATTTATCGTGGGCGTGCTATCACTTCACCAGACTCCACAACCCTCATCTCCCCTTCTCTTACGGTTCATACTATTTCCCGCACTCTAAGCTACCATTCAGCTTCATCTTTTTCCGTGGTCGTGGACGTGGCTGAGGTAGGGAGCGCGGTTGTGGTCGTGGACGTTCCTTCTTACCGTCACATCAGTTCACCAGTGGCCGACCTCAATGCCAGATCTGCAATCGTTTTGGCCATTATGCTAACCAATGCTACAATCGTTATGATGATTCGGCTAGCCCAACTATTCTTCTCCACTCTTATGGGAATAGTCCAGTCGATCCTAACTGGTATGTTGACTCCGGAGCCACTCATCACCTAACGGCTGAGATTGCGAATCTGGCGGTTCACTCCGAATATCAAGGACCCGATAGAATTCGCATGGGCAACGAGACAGGTTTGCCTATCCGAGCTACTGGTGCTTCTTTATTGTGTTCTCTTGTTTCTTCCTTTGTCTTGAAAAATCTTTTACATGTTCCTGATATCACCAAAAATTTTCTGTCTGTTAGTCAATTTACTGCTGATAATAAAGTCCTTGAATTTCACCCTGACTCTTGTTTTATCAAGGATCTCTCCACTCATAATACTCTACTGCAGGGACAACTTAAAGATGGTCTGTATGTCTTCTCCCTGGGGAATCATAACTTCACCGCCTCTCCCCAGGCTCTTCTCGGTGAGCGTGCATCTTCCTCCTCTATCCCTCCACCAGAGTTATCTCCAGTGTTTTATCTCAGCATCAGCTTCCTTTCCTCCCTGACCGTGCTAGTACCCCTCTCTGCATCCCCTGTCAGTAAGGGAAAAGTCACCGTCTTTCTTTTTCGTCATCTTTCACGATTGCTACTGCTCCTTTAGAGCTTATTCACTCCGATCTATGGGGTCCGTCTCCTGTGTCCGCTGTAAGTGGTCATCGCTATTATATTAGCTTTATAGATCACTACAGTAAGTATGTTTGGTTTTATTCTTTAATAAATAAAAGTGATGTTTTCTCCATTTTTCTTGAGTTCAAAATTCATGTGGAATTTTTTTTGGGCTTTCTTTAAAGCACTCCAAACTGATGGTGGTGGCGAGTTCATCAAACTTAAACCTTACTTGTCTTCTCAGGGTATCGCTCATCGCTTATCCTGTTTACACACTAGTGCCCAAAATAGCACCGCAGAAAGAAAGCACCGCCACCTTGTCGAGACCGGCCTTACTTTTCTGGCTCGGTCAAATGTTTCATTTCATTACTGGCCTTATGCTTTCCAAACTGCCTCATTTCTCATCAATAGAATGCCCACCCCCGTCCTCCATAATCTATCTCCCTACCAGAAATTATTTCATAAAGCACCTGACTACCTTTCCTTACGAATTTTTGGTTGTGCTTCTACCCTCATCTGCGTCCATATCAAACTCATAAGTTTAGTTTTCGGTCTAGTCAATGTGTCTTCTTAGGTTACTCGGCTTCGCATAAAGATTATCAATGTTTGCATGTCCCCTCTGGTCGTATTTACATCTCTCGGGATGTTGTGTTCGACGAATCTTCATTTCCTTTCCATTCTCCTCTGCCCTCCCTCTCTCCCCCTACTCCCATGCCTTCACCATCGATCCCCATCTCCATGCCTCTGTTACCTTCCATTGTTCCAGTCCCCTCTTCTCATGCGAGCCCCACCATGGACTCTTCTCCTCCTCCACTACCACCTCCATCACATACTCCACCACCTCTACCAGTACTCGCCGATGAGTCCTTCTCCTTGTCCTCATCCTCTGGCTCTCCCAGTCCCCCTCCTACCAGGACCCACTATATGGTCACCAGAACACAGGATAACACCAGAACACTAAAAGTCTGGCTAGCCACCCAGTATCCCATGCCTACCTGTCTCATGGCTGACTTGGCCACCACTCCTGTCGAACCCACATGTTTCACGCAAGTTTCTAAAGACCCCAAGTGGCGCCAGGCAATGGATACTGAGATGAATGCCTTACTTAAGAATAAACCTGGTCCCTTGTGTCATACCACCCTTCCATGAATCTGGTTGGTTGTAAATGGATTTTCAAGTTAAAACATAAATCTGATAGTTCTGTTGACAGGCATAAGGCCCGCCTGATGACCAAGGATTTTCATTAACAACCAGGATTAGACTATGGTGAGACATTCAGTTCGATTATCAAACTGATCACTTTTCGTATCGTGTGCAGTCTGGCCGTCTCCAAGGGATGGTCTATTCGATAGTTGGATCTGAATAATGCATTTTTGCAGGATTTTCTTACTGAGACGGTCTACATGGAACAACCTTCGGGGTTCATCAATCCCGCTCATCCCAATCATGTATGCAAGTTTCACCGCAGTATCTATGGCCTCAAACAGGCTCCTCAGGCCTAGTTTTCTCGCCTCAGCAGTTATCTAGTCACATTGGGCTTTGTGGGCTCCAAGTCCGACACGTTTCTCTTCCTCCGACGAGTTGGGATAGATCTTCTGGTTCTTATCTATGTGAACAACATCATCATCACAGACAATGACTCACGGGCTGTCACTCATCTTATTCAAGAACTAAGCCGGGAGTTCTCATTAAAAGACCTCGGCCCACTACACTATTTCTTGGGCGTGGAGTGTCATCGTACACCTTCAGGTCTATTTCTTTTTCAACAGAAATACATCCGTGACTTGCTTCTCCGACTCAAGATGGATGGTGTCAAGCCTGTCAGCTCGCATATGGCCACTTCCTGTAAGCTATCCAAGATTGTTGGCAAGTCTCTCTCTGATCCCTTTGTCTATCGAAGTACTGTTGGGGCTCTACAATACTTAAGTTTTACCGGATCCGATATTGTCTTCTCGGTGAACAAGGTCGCTCAGTTCATGCAAGCTCCAACCGATGAGCATTGGAACGCTGTAAAACGGATCCTCTGTTACCTCAAATCTATCATTCAACATAGCCTTTTTCTCTCTCGTCATTCTTCTGTACAGCTTACTGCTTACACCGATGCAGATTGGGTAGGGTCGATCGATGATCAAAAATCTACTAGTGGCTATTGTGTCTTTCTTGGTACAAATCTCATTTCTTAGAACTCAAAGAAGTAGTGCACTATGACACGATCTAGCACTGAGGCAGAGTATAGGGGCGTGGCCAATGCTGCAGCAGAGGTCGTTTGGTTGCAGTCATTACTTCGTGAGTTTGGAGTTCCACAATCTCCCCCAATAGTTCTCTGTGATAACCTCGGTGCAACATATCTCTCGATCAATCCTATTCATCACTCCCGCTCCAAACATGTTGAGATGGACATTCATTTTGTGAGGGACTATGTTGCCAATGGAGTCCTGGATGTTCGGTTTGTCAGCACTAAAGACCAACTAGCCGACATCCTTACGAAGTCTTTGAGCTCATTCAGATTTTCTATGCAGAAGAATAAGCTTTCGGTTCTTTCGAACCCGCTTCGCTTGCTGGGGGTATTAGAGATATCAATGATAACACGTGACTCATGTAAAACATGTGATCTATGTGAAAGACACCCCTCATGAAATTAACTAGATCCTAAAATCTCTCCATGATTATAGGAACACATGGGACTCATGGGATTCATGCACCACGTGTTTCTCATTCTTTTTCTCAGTCAATATTTTCCTATTCATTCTCTCAGTAAATGTTTTCCTATTGTATCTCCTAAATCAGTGTAAACATGTCACCAATATGTGTATATATATACAGCCTAGAACCATAGCTAATGGTATCTTGTCTTTGCACAAATAAGTCTTCTTCTTCTTATTTATCTATTTCTAGTTTAGTGTGGAAAGCTTAGATGGGAGCGAAGTGAGGCCAGTCATATATGGAGTGTGTGGTGAAGCTAGGAATGAGATAAATGTCTCAGTGACAGGTTTAGGTGTGCATTCTATGGTTTTCCTGGGGAGAAGGTGTTTTACTTAAGGGTACATCGCATTGGAATCTTCTGCCGGGGTTAGGAGGGTGCATTTTATTTTGTATATTACTTTTTTTTTTGCATTTTAAAATATTAAGGATACACTCGTCGCAGTAAAATTTGAAGGATATATGCATAGTGCCTCGAAGGAATGAACTAAGTTGGTATGGAGGCAGCAAGTGTACTTGGAATCTGTAGCTACCAAAAGAGGCCTGAAGTCTAACATCTCTCCCCTGGCTTGACCACTAGATAATTTCTTCCCTTTTAGGCCTTTAGAGCTATCAATCTCTTCTTCTTGTGTTGACTGTAACCTGCATTACTGATGACATAAGTTTTCTGATGAATCCTCAGAGGTGTTTGCTATACCAGTATTCCTTGTATTTGTTGAGTGATCTGTTGCTTATGAACACAAGCATATTATATTTTATTCATTTTTTTCCTCTATTTCTTCCCCTTGAAAATAGTTTGGGGATATGTTAGCTATCAGAAAGCTTAATACATCATTCCAAGAAAGACATATCTATTCATAGTCCTGTTTTAGGATGTTTCTTTTTTAAACTGTTGGTTTAGTTCTTTATTTTTTCCATTCTTCTTTATTTGCTTGTTTTTTCAGAATATTTGCGAAGTTGGTCGAGTCTTTGAAGGGTATGGGAGATTATGCATCCAAAAATATATCTTATGATATAAATTATAGAAAAATACCTCCAACTTCTACCAAAGGTCTCTTACATATGTATGGTTGAGATAAATGCAGTTCCATATAGCAAAAAGTTTCATCTTCTTCGTTCTTCTAGACTCTTTCTTAGTCTTAAAGAGGACTTGATGAGAACATCCGAGCCTCAACTTTTATTTGTATTTCAGTGTATTTTTTTTTACTCTATTTACTTGTATTTCTTTATATTTGCATGTATTTTAGTTGTGTAGTGGTGGTAGTTATGAGTGTGTAATGTAGTGGGAAGTTATGGGTAGTTGTGTGATAGTTGTAACTTATAGCCTATATGAGGCATGGTTGGTAGTGTACTTGTTTGGGGATAATGAATGATGATGATTATGAAATCAATGGCTTTCTCCCTTGCATGCTCTCTTCCCTCTAGTTCATCTCCTTTCCTAATCTTCTCTTCTATTCCTCTGTAATTTTTTACTAGTTGCCCTGTTTCCCTGCCTATTTCTCTCTCTGTTTACTTTTCCCTCTCTCGGATCTCTCCCTCAGCAACAACATAACAACAGCAGCAGAAAACTATACCAGCTGCAGCAGCAGGAGCAGTGCAACCAGTAGGAACAGCAGTGCAGCAGCAGTGCAACCAGCAGGAACAGCAGCAGTAGAAGCTGCAGCAGTAGTGCAGCAGCAGTGCAACCAACAGGAACAGTAGCAGCGCAGCAGCAGCAGCAACCAGCGTTAGCAGCAACAGCATGCAGCGGTCAGCAGTAGTAGTAGCAGCCAGCAGAAGCAGTAACAGAAGAAGCAGAAACAGCTGCAGAATCCAGCGCCAGTAGCAGCAGAATCAGCAGTAACAACTACAGTCCCTCCTCTGTCAACCACAAGTCCATCGACCGCCACTTCACTGCACCAAACGACGACCTTTCATATCCACCGTTGAGTTATTTACATCCTTATCGGAGTACGACAACGAGTTCTTGTCTGTGAGTTTATTTCAACGCAATCTAATAATTAGTTGAATTACACATCAGTGAATTCATCTCTAAGATATTATCTCTATCTCATGTTGTCCACTATGTAGTGAAATGTGTGATTCTGCAATTCCTTTGATCGCCTATCATTGATATTGATAATAGAACTTGTCATGCATGATATAACTATTGTAATTAGATCTTACTGAGATTATAAATATTCAAAACTAGCATGCAATACTTTATAAAATCCATTGTTTGACATTGCTAGTTTTTCATTATTTTCCTACCGAAGATCGTTTTATTGGTGAAACGTGGTGAGTTCGATGATATCACTGATTTCCTACATGACACGCACGCGCCCATTTCACATCAGTTTGGTATCAGAGCACAAGGTTTAGGCAGGAACACCTTGCATTAAGTTAAAAAATAAAATAAAAAAATGGCTAGTGAATCCCCAACCATCAATATGGACACCAACTCTAAAATCCTCCAAAAGTTAAATGAAATTTTGAGTTGCATAACTAGGTTGGATCAGGTAATGAAGTCCACCTCTTATCATCCTGCAATTGAGAGTAACAAGTGTCAGGGTCATGAGCATGTTGTGGTCAATTGTCCAAGGCCAGTCATAGTAACTAAAGTTAAGGAACCATCTGTTACAAATCCAGAGTCCCTTCCTCCTTTATTGCCGACCCCTACTGTCGTTGTCTATTCTAGTCGTCAACCCCTTCCTCCTTTACTGCCAACCCCTAATATTGTTTGCTCTGGTCGTCAACCCCTTCCTCCTATACTGCTGACACCGAGCCCAGTCAAAATTGCTATTGATAAATTATCCATAACAGAATCAGAGTCTGACTCTGAAGAATTCATTTATCAAGTGAAAGAACCACAAGACTTCAACTCTGACAAAGAGAACATGAGTGGTAATATTGAGGTATCTAGTACTTCGAGCCCTCTCGAGGTGATCCCAGTGACTACAAAGTTTATTCATGTCTTTCCTAAAGACAATACTGTAGGCTATCTAAAAAACAGACAAGCCTTTAAAAGCAGAGATCCAAGCTCAGGACGCGTTGGCTCGACACCCGCGTCTCAGCATCAGGACGCGTTGGCTCGACACCCGCGTCTCAGCATCAGGACGCGTGGGCTCGACACCCGCGTCTCAGCATCAGGACGCGTTGGCTCGACGCCCGCGTCTCAGCATCAGGACGCGTGGGCTCGACACCCGCGTCTCAGCATCAGGACGCGTTGGCTCGACACCCGCGTCTCAGCATCAGGACGCGTTGGCTCGACACCCGCGTCTCAGCATCAGGACGCGTTGGCTCGACAACCGCGTCTCAGCATCAGGACGCGTGGCTCAAACGCCCGCGTCTCAGCATCAGGACGCGTTGGCTCGACACCCGCGTCTCAGCATCAAGACGCGTTGGCTCAACGCCCGCGTCCCGGTTGCAACTACCCGAAATAAGGGGCCTGTCACCGCACATGTAGCGGGAAGTGGCCCCTCATTGTGGAGCGTTTTCAGGGGGCACGTTCATCCCCGGGGACCTCTATAAATAGCCCTGTTGGCATCAACAAAAGCGCGCACACACACGCACAGGGAGAGAGGTACAGACATACAGGCATAGGCATCATCAACAGAGAAGGAGAGAAGACTCTTCAGCAAGCTTACTGCGTACTAGCTGCTCTTTGCCGAACTCCTCTTCTAGAGTTTTGGTAGACAGAGCCGAGTTACTCTCTCTACCGACCGAAGAGAAGATCCCCGACGGTCCAAACAGTCATCCGGTCAACGGAGAACAAGATTCACTCTCCACCGCCACACGAAGAACCCAGCATTAAACAAAGGGGGGATTCAAGATTCAACATCCTCCCTCCTTGTAACCGGAAAGAAAGGAAAGTCTGGTTGTAATTGTTTCAACTGATTCAAGGAAATATTTTACACCCCAATCCTTCTCCACTAAATCTCCTTCCGGGCCCCTACAAGAGATGGCGACTCCGCTGGGGAATCTGTTTGTCACTGATGAACAAGCTGTGGCGCAGGATGATGTTCTCCGTAAGGGGAAGATGGTCGAAACGCTCGTTGTCGAATTCGACCAGGCGAAGTATGAAGAGTTCCTCTCTTCTGGCTCCAAGAGCCCAAAGACCCGCGTCTGCCGCAGGGTCTCAACTGAAAAGCTACCCAAAGCCCAATCTGAGGCTCTGCCGGGTGCCGATGCCCACTGTGCGAAGACAAGTTCACGCGCCAACGCCTCCCAGAAGGCCCGCGTGACCTCAGGCACTGCTGTTGCGATCAACCGCGTCGCACAGAACACACGCGCCAACGCCTCCCAGAAGGCCCGCGTGACCTCAGGCACTGCTGTTGCGATCAACCGCGTCACACAGAACACACGCGCCAACGCCTCCCAGAAGGCCGCGTGGTCCCAGGCCCCACTGCTGCTGCGATCAACTGCATCGCGCAGAATACCCGCGTCAACGTCTCTCAGGAGACCCGCGTGGTGAACACTCTTGGTTCTGTAAACCAGGAGGTTGTTGGTTTCTCCCCTCCTCCACGACGCAACCGGAATGCTGAGCGTCGACAGAGGAGATGCGCGCGTCAACTCCAAGTCGGAACCGTTGGTTGTCTGACTGGGGGTGGACGCGGCGTACAATCTGATGCCTTGCCCGCACCTCGTCCAGTGCGTGAGATCCGCGTTTGGCGACCCAAACGCGAGACTCCTCAAGTTGAGTCCTCTGAGGACCAACTCATCAAACGCCAGGGTGAAACCTCCGCGTCTTTTCAAACGCAGGAAGTACGCACTCGTAGGCGTGGGGCCCAGCAGCCCGCTCTCTCTCAAGCAACTCTGCCCAAACGCATCAGGCAGCAACGCGAGACTCGCGTGCGCGTCATACAGCCGCGTCATGAGAGCCGCGTCCCTGAAGTCTGCGTCCAGGCTGAACAGCACATGACTGTCTCCCGTCTTCGACGTTGCGAGACCAGTCTCTTTAATCCCCCTCCCACGGATTTGAGGGATTATTTGACAAGGAAAAGAAGTGCCTATCAAGCCACTTCGTCATGCTGCTGTCAACAGCTCATCCATATGCTCTCTGGATGCCATTATGGATCAGGCATGCACCAGCAGTCCTTAATCAGACAGCTGACCCTGATTCCCCCGTCAGCCAAAAGAAGACGCTCCCACAGAAGGAGAACCTTTTCAGATGTTGAATACCGGAGCTTACTGCAAACATGACTAGCAGAAGTAAGGGAAAACAACCAATGGTCAACTCAGAGGAATCTGACTCTGAGCTGGAAGGAGTGTATCAACACACTCGCACCCGGACGGGGGCCATTCCCCCAATTGACTATAATGCCTTAGCCCGCGGCATTAGAATGGGTGATTCTCACTCCGCTGTAGTGGAGTCGCAGGCTTCAAACTCTTCCGTCGAGAAGGAGGCTTCCGCCTACATGGCAGACACACCTGAGGAGACGGCCAGGCGTTTAGAACAGACGCAGAAGCGCCAGATGGATATAATCGCCTCTCAACAGAGATCCATTGACTCCCTCAAGCATATGCTTGAGAAATTGCTTGAAGAAAGAGCGAGATCTCCTCCTAGACGGCCGAAGGGGAAAGGGAGAAAGGGAGGAAGCTCATCTTCCGAACCTTCTGAAGAGAGGCACGCAATCTACCTCCAGTTCGTCCAAACCCTCGTCGCAAGTAAAAGGCGACCCAGACCCGGAAAAGGCTCATGCTAAAAGAATGAGCCTGCTGGAGCAACGACTCAATGCCCTTGCCAGTCGTAAAGATCTCCAAGAGGCTGGAGTAGTCCGGCCCTATCCGGCCGAGTGGGACTTAGTCCCGTACCCTCCTAAGTTCAAGGCTCCAACTCTCCAAGCATTTGACGGGAAGGGGTCACCCAACCAGCACATCTACTACTTCAAATCCCAAACCGGGAATGTAGTAGATAATGACGCCATCCTGGCGCGACTGTTCATCGGCACCCTGAAAGGGTTGGCCTTTGAGTGGTTCATGAAGCTCCCAGAAGGTTCAATCAAGAACTGGAGCGACTTGGAGAAGCTGTTTCTGACACGCTTCTTCGAAGATGACTCGGAAGTGACAATGCCCACCCTTTTAGCAACCAAACAGCGAAAGGGAGAGTCCGTCAAGTCTTTCGTAGAAAGATTTCGGAACGTGGCACTCCGATGTCCAAGCGGCATGACCCAGGCCACCCTGGTGGAAACATGTCGTCATAATCTCCAAACCTCACTCCTTGCTCAAATAGGAGTTGCTGAAAGCCGCACCTGGAAACAATTAGTCCAACAAGGTGAACAGGCTGAGGAGATTGTCGCCCGCGTCAGGGCAGAAGAAGGCAAGCCTAGGCCGGAAAAGTCAACAAGGCGTGCGCAGGACACATCCCTCCAGACAAAGCGGAAGGATAATTTGGCAACGGAGACCAAATCTCCCGCCAAGCCCCAACCAGGCAAAGCGAGTGGCTCTTCAAGCCAGCCCGCGCCAACAAGCAGTATTCCTTCAAGGAGGAACATGTCGATTCGCTCTTCAAGTTACTCAACAAGAGCAACCGACTGAAGCTCCCTGAAATTAGGCGCCCAGACGAAGTCGGCAAGACCGACAATCCCAACTACTGCATGTACCACAGGATGTTGGGACATCCCACCAAAAGCTGCTACGTCTTCAAGGACATCCTTCAGGCTCTGATTGACGCGGAGGTGTTAAAGCTCCGACCAGAGCAGAAGAAGGTCACGGCCAACGTAACGTCAGTTCTCCAGTTCGGGAGACAACCTCCTACACCTGCAGGGGTAACTCCTATTCCAAGGGGAGAATTAAGAGTGGTCAACACAGACCCTCACCAGCAACAGGAGAAGGGCTTGGTAGCCGTCCCTACACCTCAGGGGGAAACCATGTGGGTCCACCCTGACCTCGTCGATGAACAACAATGGACTACTGTGACCAACAGAAAGTCCAAAGGCAAGGCAAAAGCTTCATCGTGCCATGTGATCTGCGCTTCCTCTCGAGAAGCGGATACTGATGTTCCCTCGTTGACTGACTAGAAGAGGAAACAATAGTCCTGGCCGCAGAGCCCAGCCAACCGATGGCGGGGACCCGTTCAGGACAGGCATACTTGAAGCAGTACGGCGAGACGGCAGCGGCTTCTCCGCAACCAGCCGTAGAACCAGCCAAGCCCTCCATAAAACCACCTGTGGAGAAACAGAAAGAAACCCGGTTTTCTCGGGTTCTTTCAAAAGGTGCAGCGGAAGGATCCTCGACACCTTACCGCTTCGATGTCTTGGCTCAACTAGCCAACATCCCGGCACGCATCACCTTGTATGAACTCCTGAGGCTATCAAAGTCAACCAGAGAGGCTCTACAAGAAGCTTTGACAAATGCTGAGGTCTTCATGACCCGCGTGCCAAGGGAGGAAGATGTAGAGGATTGCCTCCACGCCTCCCCAAATGCTCCCTGCATCACCTTCACAACAGATGACATGCAGGTTAAAGGGAAGCATGACCGACCCCTATACTTCACAGGATATATCGGGTCGTCCGAGGTAAATCGCATCCAGGTAGACCCAGGGTCCGCGCTGAGTATCATACCTCACCGAGTCATGCAATTTCTGGGCATTCCTACCCATCGTCTGAGCCCTACCCAGACAACTATTTACGGGTTTAATGCCAATAGCTCCCGTCCGATGGGGAAGATCAAGCTCAAATGCCAGATCGGGAGCCTCAAGTCGGAAGTGACATGCTACGTCATTGACGCTGACACTTCCTACAACCTGTTGCTGGGACGACCATGGATTCACCGTAATTCCATCGTTCCCTCCACTCTCCACCAAGTCATGAAATACATTGACGAGAGTGGACAAGTTCAAACGTTGATTGCCGAAAGGCATCCGTTTAAAGGGGTTGAAAATATTTCACGGACTCCCTCCTATATCAGGATCCTGAGGAGACTAATGAAACCCCGCAACCAGAGGAGCTAGACTCTGGTAATGAGGCTGACATTGAGCCTGAGAAAGAAGAGTGCCTGTGGGAGTTGGAACCCCTTGTAAAGAGCACTAATAAGCTCGATATTGACAACACCACCGACGATGCGGGTGGTTGGTACATTAATGAAGATTTAGATTTTGCGTATTTTCCTGTGTATGTTTCCGATTCAATACCGTCGGATACTACTACCGACGTGGACGATGACCTCTGGTCGGCAATGGATGCTTTGACATCTTTGCATGTACCGGTGAAATCATCTTTCGGGACATACCAAGATAATGGTAATGCGCAAGAATCTATATTTGTGGTTCCGACCAGACGAAAAGGCCAAAACCAATCCTTTTTGGGCGAATCTCGTCTGAACCAACGCCCCGCGAAGAATCAGAAAGTGAGGAGGAATCCCCTCAGCTCAGTCATTTGAACCAAAAGCGCTCAAAATGATGAACGCATGGGTACGATCTAACCAACAAGCCCGGATTAAACTTCGGCAAAGGAAGGAGAACGCTACTTCGATCCTTTGTGCCAAAGGGAAGGCCCCGATTATTATCATCGGACGCGCAGGGGGTTGGGCTATGTATCAACTCCAATCCCATCAGCCTCCGGTTCTCAAGAGTCGTCGAACACGATTGCTCTTCAGACAGATCATCGTGGGAGTCAGATCAGTGTCGGCAACATCTTCAAGGGCTTTCAGTGAACATGGTTTCGACAAGCCATCTGGAAGATGAAATGAAGAAATGATCCAACTGATACAGATCCATGGATCAAACATTTGAATGCTCTTTGGGATACCGCTTTGAACAGCGTGAGCCACCCACAGAAGATAAGGTTGTTCAGATCAACCTAGGAGATGAGGCCAACCCCAAGCCCATTTCATAAGTGACGGCCTGTCACCTTCGGAAAAGGAGGATCTAATATCTCTTGTACAAGAATATATAGACGTCTTCGCCTGGAATTATGAGGACATGCCTGGACTTGATCCTCAAGTGGCTATGCATCGCCTCAACATCAATCCGGACATGAAGCCTGTTAAACAGCAGCAGCGACGGTTCCGTCCAGAGATAATGGAGGCAATTCAATCAGAAGTCAGAAAGCTTATTGATTCTGGCTTCATCAGGGAGGAACAGCATCCCGACTGGGTAGCCAACATCGTCCCCGTCACCAAGAAGAATGGGAAGATCCGGATCTGCATCGACTTCCGTGATCTAAACGAGGCCTGCCCCAAAGACGAATTCCCATTGCCAATCACAGATGTCATGATTGACAATACTTGTGGATTCGAGCGAATGTCCTTTATGGACGGGTTCTCAGGATACAATCAAATCAAGATGTATCCCGATGACGAAAAGCATACCTCCTTCAGGACTCCTCTAGGGGTATATTGCTATACTGTCATGCCTTTTGGACTGAAAAATGCAGGGGCAACATACCAAAGGGCCATGAACGTCATTTTCCATCAGCAGATACGCAAAACGGTGGAATGTTATGTCGATGACATCGCGGTGAAAAGTCGCACTAAAGGTGATCACATAGCAGACCTGAAGGTGGTCTTCGACATCATGCGGGCTCATCAATTGAAGATGAACCCCACCAAGTCCTTCCTGGGGGTAGCCAGTGGCAAATTCCTAGGATTTGTTGTGACTTCCACAGGAATCCATTTGGATCCAGAGAAAGTCCGCGCTATCCAAGAGATGCAACCCCCCAGAAGCCTCAAGGAGCTCAGGGGATTACAAGGACGATTGGCGTACATCCGCAGGTTCATATCAAACCTTTCCGGGAGATGCCAACCCTTCGCCAAGCTGATGAAAAAGGGTGTTTCATTCATTTGGGACGACGCTTGTCAAAAAGCATTTGAGGAGATCAAACACTACCTCACCCAACCACCAGTTCTTGCAGCTCCGGTGTCCGGAAAGCCTTTCTTGGTATATGTTCGAGCAATGGATCATTCCCTGGGAGCTCTACTAGCTCAGAATGATGAACAAGGACGAGAACAAGCAATCTACTACCTAAGTAGAACAATGATCGGAGCCGAACATCGGTACAACCCGATCGAGAAGGAATGTTTGGCGCTGGTGTTCGCTATTCAGAAAATGCGACACTATCTAGTAGGCCAAACTATAAATGTCATATCAAAAGTCAACCCTCTGAGGTTACTCATGACAAAGCCTTCCTCGTTGAATGGCCGGCTGGCAAAATGGGCTATATTGTTATCCCAATATGAGATGCACTTTTTACCCCAGAAGGCCATTAAAGGACAAGCGGTGGCGGACTTCCTAGCTGAGCACCCAGATCCAAGGGCAGCCAAACTCTATGAGGATCTCCCAGACGAGGTCGCCGAAGTCTGCCTGACTCAGACGTTGTTCGAAGGGCAAGTGTGGCAACTTTTCTTCGATGGAGCATCAAGAACAAGCCCAAAGGGACACTCAGTAGCGGGGGTGGGAGTAGTACTCGTCTCCCTACAAAATTATGTGATTCCCCGAGCTATCTCGTTAACCGAGCCCTGCTCCAACAATGTGGCGGAATACAACGCTCTTTTGATTGGGATGCAATTCGCCGATGAGATTGGCGTTAAAAATCTCGAGGCGTACGGTGATTCTAAACTCATCGTCAGCCAAGTTCGCGGAGAGTATGAGGTCAGACATGAAGATCTAGTACCCTATTACAATGCGACAATCCACATGGCCGAGAGGTTTTCAAACTTCTACATCGACCATGTACCGCGCAGGCAAAATGCGCATGCAGATGCACTTGCATCCCTTGCTGCCTCCTTAGCCCTTCCAGCTGGAGCAATGGAGAAAGTATTCGTCTATAGCCACGACCTGTACTGTCCAAAAATTTCACTCGGAGACTGCCCAGGGTCAACGGGAGATCATCACGACAAGGAAACACTTGAAGTGTCAACCGGTCTAGAGCCTAGAGACTGGCGATTCCCCTACATTGATTTTGTCTTATACGGCATCTTGCCTGAAGACGCCAGGGAGGCGGCTGCCATCCGAAGGAAAGCCCCCAAATTCTACTATAATGCGATTTCGCGAACATTGTATCGTCGATCGCATGACGGGATCCTGCTCCGATGCCTCTCATCAAAAGAAGCCCAAGGAGTATTGAAAGAAGCCCACGATGGTACTTGTGGAGCTCATCAACCTGGCCCAAAATTGGCACATCGACTCCAAAGGTTGGGTTACTATTGGCCAAAAATGATCGCCGATGCTGTCGCTTATGCTAAGAGATGTCACGCCTGTCAAATACACGGCGATTTCATCCATCAAGCACCAGGGTACCTCCACTCTACGACCTCTACCTGGCGTTTGAAATGTGGGGGATGGACGTGGTTGGCCCTATCAGCCCACCATCATCGAAAGGACATCGGTTCATTCTAGCGATAACCGATTACTTCTCAAAGTGGGCCGAAGCTATCCCTTTGAAAGAGGTAAAATCTTCTAACGTGATCAAGTTCGTGAAACATCACGTTATTTACCGCTTCGGTGTGCCTCGGCGTATCATCCATGACAATGGACCCCAGTTCATCAGCCAGGCTTTCCAGAGATTCTGCGCGAAGTTCAGAATCCAGAGTGTGTCCTCAACGGCATACTATCCTGCTGCTAATGGTCTTGCAGAAGCCTTCAACAAGACTATTGGCAAGCTTCTCAAGAAATTTGTCTCGAAAAGTCAACGGGACTGGGACGACAAGCTGGGTGAATGCTTATGGGCCTACCGCACAACGGTGCGAACCCCAACTAAAGCCACGCCATTTTCCTTGGTATACGGATGCGAAGCCGTCCTTCCACTGGAAATCCAAATTCCATCTCTACGCGTCGCCTTGACAGCGGAGATGACAACTGAGGAGAAGCATCGACAGCGACTCCAGGAGTTGGAAGCCTTAGACGACAAGCGTTTGCAGGCCCAACAACAAATCGAGCTTTACCAAGCTCGTATCACCAGAGCCTTCAACAAGAAAGTCAAAGCGCGAACTTTCAAGAAAGGCGATCTTGTCTTAGCCGTCAGGAGACCCATGGTCATGACGCACAAGACAAAAGGAAAATTCCAACCCAAATGGGAAGGACCGTTTGTAGTAGAGTCAGTCTACTCGAATGGGTCATATCGCCTCATAACTTCAAATGGCGATACACTCATGATGCCGATCAATGGCAAATTCTTGAAGAAGTACTATCCTTAATAGTACTCTTCCTCCGATCAAGTTAAAAGTACACCTCTGATCAAACATCCGACGCCCTCGACGGCTAAGGATAGAGGAAAATGTCGGCCTTTAAGCCCGACATAAATCCTCGACAACTCATCATGCTGAGGGGAATAGCATGACTAGCCCAGCTCAAACGGTAGTTGGTAAAGGCATGTCAAACCCGTTGACAGCTGAGGATTTGCTAAAAATCCTAAGGGACACGTTCCCATTTGATCCGACGCCCTCGACGGCTAAGGATAGAGGAAAATGTTGGCCTTTAAGCCCAACATAAGTCTTCGACAACTCATCATGCTGAGGGGAATAGCATGGCTAGCCCAACTCAAACGGTAGTTGGTAAAGGCATGTCAAACCCGTTGATAGCTGAGGGTTTGCTAAAAATCCTAAGTGGATTTGATTCCACTCTTTCCTCCAAAATCCCTTACCAATTCTCATCCACAGAATGGTAGGACCACAAAAAAAACAATCGTTGCCAAGTTAACACCATACCTCTGGTAATGAGATACCCGTTGTAGAGTACAAATCTTGCTTGTCAACTCTACATTTTGCCAAGTTAACACTACACCTCTGGCACTTCAAATTCCACTTGTCAATTCTCATTCATAGAATGACAGGTCCTCAAATTATCTTCGGCATCAAGCCAATTCTTGTCAAGTTAATATTACACCTCTGACAAAACCGCTGTTTAAGTTAACATTATACCTCTAAGCAGCACTTCAAGTTTCTGCCAGGTTTAATATTACACCTCTGACAGTCACTTTTCTTCAGTCTTCCATATCGAAGCTGAAATGCATGATGCCAAGTTAACACTACACCTCTAGCATCCGAGTCATCGCTAAGTTCAACAATACACCTATGGCCATGACCGTTCCTCGACTTCCTCGTCTAAGTCGAGATGACCAATGCTAAGTTCAACATCACACCTCTAGCATTACCTCACTGTTAAGTTAAACATTGCACCTATGACAGTGACATTCTGAGTTAAGTTAATATCACACCTCTGACTCACATCCTTGTCGAGTTAACACCACACTTCTGACAAGACTATCTCCAACCCGTTAAGTTAATATCACACCTCTAACGGTAAAAGCTTTACTAGATTCCTCGCGGGTCTAGTTTCACTTGTTATTCTCTTCAACAGAATAACAGGTCCACCTAAAGACATTGTTAGGTTAACATTACACCGCTGACAATGTTTTATCAAATTCCCCAGCTGACCTTGAATCAAGTCAATCCCAGACACTTGACAAAAGTTCACCTTCTCTGGGAGTACGCATTCCCCCTGTCACTTTCTTTTATAAAGTGGCGGGTCCACCAAAATCATTCTTTTGCTTCTAAAACAAAACATTCAAGACAACAGAAAGAGGCAAAAAGAAAAGTGTCACTTTTATTGATATTCAAGCATATGAAAGTGATACAAAACGCTCTCTTATACAATAAGATTGAGTGTTACAATTAAGGAGTACAAAGAAGTCCCTCTCTCTCTTAGAGGCCGTACTCACTCCTTGAAGCCGCATCTGATTCCAAATACATGATGTCCGGGAAAGTGCCCGACTGTGACGACAATTGGAGTCGGTTGCACCATGGCAACAACGCCAAACTCTGAAAGCCCCTAGCTGACTAAGCTAAGAGCAATGGTGTTCTTGAGGTCCGGTGGCAGCAGAAAGTCCTGCAACCCTTCATTCATCACCATCCCTTTCCCCAGCAGGCCATCTAACGGAATGTCCTCGATGTCACTTCTGGAGTGGGAGAGGAAGAGGATCTTATCCGCCACCACAACCGCCGGACCCTCATCGCCGTCATGCATACCCTGACCATCTCTTGCCATCAGGCATGTTTGGTACAGGAGATCTGAAGAGACCTTGGCGAGGGTTGGGTCCTCGTCAGAGACATAATATATCTCTCATAGGTGACGAGGACCATAATATATTCTCTCATAGGTGAACATTGAACAAGCTCGCCGGTTGAAGCATTCTTCCGGGGGACCAGCGAACCTGCAAAGAACAAATAAGAGAATCAGAAAATCTGGAACTTAGTATACTTTAACAAAAGAAAACTAAGTAACAGACGCGGCAGTCTTTAGAGACTTCAGACGCGGGTCAAAACTGTGCCATGCGCAGGATTCAAACGCGGCTTTATCTTGCGTCCGCGCCTAAAAGCACAAGACGCGAAAAAGTGTAAACGCCAAAAATTGCCATCTCTCTACTGGGTGAACAGGAGTTGCAAGATTCAGGTCGAGAAACTTTGAATTCATCCAAGGCATTGGCTATAAAACGCGTCAAGACAATGGCTGTAAAATGCAATGAGCAACGCGCGCGTCAAGCGCCCGCGTTCAGAGGAGTTCAAATCAATGGCGCAAATTCCAGAAAAGGAATGCGCCAAGACTTCTTTCAGACGGTTACGCCAAGGTGCAGGCCTGGATGGGCTATAGATGTCATCAGGGTGACATACCAGCAGGGGCCTCTATCCAGAGCTGGCCTTTCCGCGTCCAAACGCAAGTGCACAAGATGATCCAAGAGGCTTTTCCTCCTGAAGAGACCAGACAGAAGCCTGAGAGCTTTGGGTCATCTTCATCCACAGAGTCACCATCACCCATGGAGACAGATCTCTGTCAGAAACTCTAAAGAAGGCGAGACTTCTCTCGGAGCAAAATAAATGAAAACAGTCTAAGTTGGATTGTTGAAGAGGGAGAGGGTGCACTCTATTTATAGGCAGTCCCTAATAACTGTCATTAATGGTGCATCAATCGGAACCGCCGCGCACGACCGTCAAAGCCCAATCAAGGACTGACGCGTGGAACGCTGCTTTGGAAACCGTCGAGAGCGCCGGTTTTTCAACCGCCAGCGTCGGTTTTGCATTTAAGGGCATTAACGCCCGAGCCCAATGAGGAGTCGACGCGTGGACAACTGCCTTGGGAAGCAACGGATGACCCGGAACCCCAATCGACAGTGAAGACTTGACGTTCAAAGATCTCCTAAAATCTTTTAAGTCAGATTGCACTAAACGCAGTTGGGAAAGCCGCGTCCCTTGAGCAGGCAAGGCTGCGTCTCTCGTGTCTGCTCGACCCGCGTCTTTCTTAGCAAGACAGATTCGCGTTATTCAGAACCGCGTTTCGCCTGGTGATTGACGCCGCGTCTCATTAAAAGGACTTAGCGAAATATCAGTTCCTATGAAATGATGACCGCGTTCCACCCTGTGATTAACGCTGCGTCTCATTCCTATGGACTGATGACCGCGTCTCACTATGTGGATCAATGCCGCGTCTCGTCGAGTAGACTCAGAGTCAACGCCGCGTTTTATTGAAAGAACTTGGTCTTACCTAAGTTCAGTATTCACAACCAGTGATCAGGAAGTTGGATTCACCCACAGCTAAACAAAGAAGGTGGAGCCAAAAACTTCACAAAAGCTTTTATTATATCAAAAAAATGGTAAAAGTGGATACAAACACTCTTGATAAATAGAGTGTCCTTTTCTTTACAAAAAGAAAAGAAGGCTAAATGTCCTGGTTCGCCAAGGAACGGATTTGTTCCTTGAGGCGGTGAATCTCGTGTTGGCGCGTCCTTTCAGCTTCCATAATAGCCCGGTCCCGCAGCTCCTCTTCAGATAAGAAACTTCTTGCGGCCAGCTGCGTTCGCAGAGATTCCACCCTGGAAGAATGTAGAGACAGACTCTCTTCAGCTCGCGCCTTAGCAGCTTGTTGCTCCTCAAGCTCCTCTTTGATGGTAACGAGCTTCTTCTCATTGAACGCAAGCACAGCTTCCGCCTTGGCAATGGTGTCCCGAGCCTTGGCAATGGTGTCACGAGCACTGATGATGACTTGCTCAGTGCTCTGCATGGTAAGCTCGGATTCCCTTGAATGGCGGTTAGTCTTTGACATTCAGCCTGGGAATATTCGAGGCTGCGGGCCTCTGCAGCAATTTGTGCCTCCGCCTCCTGTCGCTCTTGTTCTTGAGCAGCTAGGAGCCTAGTCAAGGTGGCCTGGGCCTCATCAAAGGAGCCAGCATTTTCCAAAGACTCCAGCTCGTGCAGGTCATCTCCCAGTTGCTTCACCACCCGCAGACATGCCTCGGCAAGTGAGGGGCCTCCCGTTAATTCGATGTTCACGGCCATATTTTCGAGAAGCTTCTGGGCAAATTTGAAGGAGCTGCTCCCACGTAAGATGAGATCAATACATGATCCCATCGAAGCGAAGAATTGTTGCACCATCTGACGTGCCAGTTCCCCTATGTCTTCACCACCTGGGAAGCTTCCCGACCCCTTTTCTGTCACAGGATAGGGGATATAAGGCGGATCTTCTCGCACAAGAGTCGTGCTGGCCGTCGATACGGCAAGAGCAAGATTGGCCAATGGCGCTTCCGGAGGTGCTACCTCTGCAGGAACCTCCACGACCAATGATGGAGTAGTTAGCGCAACCTCCTCAGAAACCTCAATCGAGACCTGAGCTGTGTGGCCTTCTGGAAGGGTACCGACCGTCGGACTCTCTACCTGAGCCCCCTCAGTCCTCTCTGCAAGTTATCGCGATGTTAGCCACAATGGTAGAAAAGCGAAACATTTAAAGCATCAGAGCTGCCTTACCAGGTTGGAGGTCCAGAGACGTCGAATCCTGCGGAGCGGAAGTCTCCTCGGCTTCAGCAGTAACCTCCTCGCCCGGCAGAGTGAGAGCCTCCTCAACCTCAGTGGTTGCTTCCCCTTCCGGCAAAATGGAAGGCTCCCCGATCTCAACAGTTGCCCCCTCTGAAGCCTCGATTCTCTCGGGCTGGGTCAACTCTTTCACCATCTCCTCGATACGCGAGGAGGTTGTAGCGTCGGCGTCTCCGGCTGGCCCTGCAGCATAAAAGAAGAATGTTAGAACATCCTCTTCAATATGCAAAGAGAAAATTAGACAGAAGATGGAAAGAATACCTTCAGTAGGGATAATCGCCAGCGATGGTGCAGTCGATGGCTCGCCCCCATATATTTCCTCCTCCGAGATGTGGAAGAATTTGCTCTGATCAGGAAGAGCGGGTTCATCGCCATAGTCGACCTCGTCACCAAAGGCGCTTTCCCCCGATAACGAAGAAGACGACAGCTCAACGCGAGGAAGCTTCGCAACAGGAGCCTTGCCTCCGATCACCCCAGTGGTAGGACTAGGGTCAACTGCCCTAGGACTGGAAATGAAGACGCTAGGAGACCCCGGCTGCCGTGCCTCACCTCTCCCTTCATGAGCAGAAGGAAGCTCGGGCTGAGCTGAGAATCCCGGAATCTCAACATCCTCTTCACCCATTATGTCGACCTCAAGCCGCTCATCATCATCACCAGCGGTGAGTTCGTCAACAAGCTCCCCCTCCTCCACGGTCTTGCGGTGTGACCTAGGGGCACGGACTAGGGTGGGGAAATCTTCATCTTCCGACGGTTCCTCAACCCTGACAAGGACGTCTTCAGGATGAGCCTCAACTCCAGTAGAGGTGCCTTCAGATTGAGAGACTTCGGCTGTTAAGTCCCTCCGAACCTTCTTTGGGACAGGCCCAGCAATAGAAGCAGGGTGTCGACGACGCTTGCTCACCGTCTGTTTAGACCTCCTTGCCCGCGGCTCCTCCCTCATTGCTGGTGGCTCAGCCCTTGTCGCTCGCGGCTCTGCCCTTGTCGGTAGCGGCTCCGCCCTCACTGCTTGTGGCTCCCTCCTCGATCGTCTCCTGACCTCCTTATGAGCCTTCAGATACTGGTCGATAAGCTTCGAATGTTTACCGGACTCTGACCTGGCCTCGAGATGTGCATTGATGCTCTCAAGGCATGAAGACTCCGGAACAAGGTCTGGTGTCTGGCTGGCTTGGAAGTACCAAGTGCAGAAGCTGAAGCTCGTGCGGCATTTGGGCGTCTCGATGGGTAGACGGAATGTTGCTCCCGTCCCTCCAGCCACACTGTAGTACCAGGCCCGAGCACCCTCGAACAGGTTCCCTTCGAAGGCGAGCCGAGCATTGGGGTTCCCGACATAGAGTTGATCGTAGCCGAACTGTCGGGCAAAACGGTTCGGCATGTATGGCTCGATGGTGCATGAAGTCCCTTGCCGGAACATCACATATCCCGGCCGGATGTTGATCAACCACCAGAAGACTCCCGCAGGCAGTTGTGTGAAGTTATCCCGACCAGCGATATCAGCGAACAACTCCCCGAAAGCCGCACCAGGAACGTCTGGAAAGCAGCGGTTGAGCTGGTAGTTCGTGGCGCAGGAAAGACACTTCCTAATATAATACAGGTAGGTGTCACGCCACTCCGAACGTTCCAGCCGCTGCACAAATGGGACATGACCCGTGCTCCCACGCGCCGCCGTCATCAAAGAAGGGCAATGCATCACGTACCAAGCCATGAGGTACGTGTAAGGCAGTTCAATCCGAGGGTTAGGGCGCTTCACCTTCGGATTCCCCTCTGAGTCGACATATGGCTTTCCATGGGAGTCAACAGTCTTCGGGGGCTCGCAGAAATTCTTGGCTAACGCCCGTAGCCCACTCTGAATACCGGCCGCCACGGCCGGAAGAAGAGCTATGGGGCTACCATGAGCCAGGAGCACCGCCGGGTACACCACGTCGGCAACAATAACTTCGTGTGGCAGCGTGGGCACCACACAACGCTTCAACCACAGCATCAAGAAGCCCGCCAACAGTGCTCGACTAGAGATGGAAGTCCGGGCTTGATGGTGAAAGCTTTCAAAAACCAAGTCAGGGTCGAAACCGTCCTCGTTCGACTCCGTGGTGTAGAAGCTGTTCGGAGCCTGGTCGATCCTGTCTTCAATTTCCCTATCGGAGCTGGGAGCCAATCGGGTTATCGGGAGGTCTTTATTGTTAACGTTGTTGAACAGATAACTAGCCCAAGACAACTGCTTGACTCCTCCTGACCTCCAGGCAGTTATCTGGCCGCAGATGTGGAAGTGGCACATCACCTCCCAGTAGGTCTCATATATTGCGGGAAACTCTTTCTCCAAAAAGTGGAGCTCCTTAGTGGTAGGGACATATTCCTCATAAGGAATGTCCCCTGACGCCAGCCCCGAGACCTCATGCAGCTCGTGCAGTGCCAGGCCCATCTCTCCAACCGGGGTGAAGAATGTCCCCGTCAGAGAGTCATATCGCTCCAGGACTCCGAAGAAATTATGAGAGCTTGGTGGGATACCCCACTGTACGGCCCTGACCGCCGGGTATAGTCCCACACACTCTAGCAGCTCTTTAAGATCGGTGAGGACAAAACCCACCATCCTGCCCCACCAAATATTCCCCGTAGAATGGATCCACCCATGCGCACGGAACTCAGTAGGATAGTCACCCTCCGCTTCCATAAACGAGTTAAGGAAGGTAGCGGCAAGCTGTGGTATCTCCCCGACCGGAACATCGGACTTGCGCGACGCGGGGAACAGGCCGACGGCTGACCTGTCATGACTATCATGGCGGTTTACCTTCTGGAAGCCAAAGTCACCAAGGGTGATTTCGGGGACACATTGGGAAATGTCCCATTCCATCTTCCGAGGGATGGACATGTGTGGAAGTAGGACAACGGGAACATCCTCTCCATATCCGGAAGAAACAATCTTCCATCCTTTATCTGACGGAGCCATTTGTAAGTTCCTCCAGACACGCGACGGCCGTCATCATGAATGCGATCTCCGAAGAAGAAGGCAGGCTTCTCCAGCCTGACGCCATCATCCGTTTTGAATGCGGCATCGGTCATAAGCGCCCGAAAGGTTCTCCTGTCAACATTAGAGAGCCTCTCCCTGCGATCCGGCGACTGGTCAGCAGTCAATGGGACACTCATTCTTAGCACGAAGGTCAAGCCCTGGTCAGCACCACCTACATGTCCAAAGTGGCGCGTCTTGGCAAGTGAGCCAGAAACATGTCGCACTGCAAAAGAAAAGGACACAGTCAGATACTTCATTAAAAGCAAGGAAAAATGCTAAGTGTTCATGACCCAAACGCAGAAGAGAAACTGGACGCAGGAATTATCAAAATTCGCGTCCAGACCTGCGAATCTGCGTCCAAACGCAGAAGAGAAACTGGACGCAGGAATTATCAAAATTCGCGTCCAGACCTGCGAATCTGCGTCCAAACGCAGAAGAGATACTGGACGCAGAAGTTATCAAAACCCGCGTCCAGACCTGCAAATCCGCGTCAAGTAGCACAGAACGCAAGGATCAAATCCGCGTTCTGCAAACCAAGACCGCGTCCAGATCCTTCACAGTTAGAAAATCTCTAAGTGAAGGACCCGAAGTGCAGAGTTCACTGGCGTTGGGTCATCAAACCCGCGCCTCGGTTATCAACTCAAAGACCGCGTCCGAGACTGCGTCTGAGAATCAAACCGGTTCATATTCTGTGTTAAGAGTTTTTTTAGGGTTCTCTAAAAACTTCCAGTAACGGTGAAGCTTAGCCAAAATGGCATCTTTACCTCGGAAAACATCCTGCACGGAGGAAGCGCCCTCTTGGGCCTCGGCAATGGTCGCCTTGGAGGACGACGCGGTCGGCTTGGCCTTGGGTGCCATTGGTGATCAGAGGTCAATGAAGAAGATGAGCAGTAATGGAGAAGAAGAACTCTCTTAAATCTCTGAGTAAGCGCGTTCGGAGAAGAAGACAAATCTCTCTAACTGTGGCCTTTTAGGCACAAAGATTCGCGAAGATACGCGGCGTGTGGCCCGATAGACGCTGCAGCGAGTCGCCACGTGACGCGTGTAACCAGATCATTTCTGAACAGAGAAGATCATGCGTCGTGACCCCGCCGCGAGTCATCATTCGACACGTGGAGCAGTTCATTTAATGAACCGGGAAATCCGCGCGCCTAACGGAGAAAACCTCTCCGGTTCCCCAGGCCAGCTGGCGGCGTAATCATGACATGGCACAGATTCGCGCCCAAAGAACGCGCCTCTCCGATGGACATGCCCGTCAGCATCACCATAAATGCACCCAGAAAGTTGCGTTGTGTCCAAAAAATCGCGTCTGCATCCAAAAGACGCGTCTCTCCAAAATTCGCGTCCTCCCAAGCAGGCTAAACATCGCGTCTACCTCATGGAATATTAGTCGCGTTCCTATCACCAAAAAGACGCACCCCATGGAAGTCGCGTCTTTAAGGCAGTCTCTGCTTTTCAAAAAAAAAACCTGCGTTAGGCTTCTGCAAATCAGTTCAACAGTACACTGGCACAAGCAGAAGGCCAACCACTCCTGGTCAAAAGCGCACTCGTGACAGACTAAAAGCGATCGGGGAGGTTTAGACTGTGTATCTAGATACTCAACACGATCAACTCTGATGGCTTCAAAGAGTTCAACAGTACACTCACAAAGACCAACTCCAGATAAGATCAAACCCGGAGCATTAATAGTCCAGTCATAAAGGCGAACGCGGCTAAAATCCAAAGTATTCCGAAATCCGTCCCATTTAACTGCGGAATATCGAAAACTTTGGAGGGGGTTCTGTAGGCTGTCTAAAAAACAGACAAGCCTTTAAAAGCAGAGATCCAAGCTCAAGACGCGTTGGCTCGACACCCGCGTCTCAGCATCAGGACGCGTTGGCTCGACACCCGCGTCCAGCATCAGGACGCGTGGGCTCGACACCCGCGTCTCAGCATCAGGACGCGTTGGCTCGACACCCGCGTCTCAGCATCAGGACGCGTGGGCTCGACACCCGCGTCTCAGCATCAGACGCGTTGGCTCGACACCCGCGTCTCAGCATCAGGACGCGTTGGCTCGACACCCGCGTCTCAGCATCAGGACGCGTTGGCTCGACACCGCGTCTCAGCATCAGGACGCGTTGGCTCAAACGCCCGCGTCTCAGCAAGGACGCGTTGGCTCGACACCCGCGTCTCAGCATCAAGACGCGTTGGCTCAACGCCCGCGTCCTGGTTGCAACTACCCGAAATAAGGGGCCTGTCACCGCACATGTAGCGGGAAGTGGCCCCTCATTGTGGAGCATTTCAGGGGGCACGTTCATCCCCGGGGACCTCTATAAATAGCCCTGTTGGCATCAACAAAAGCGCGCACACACACGCAACAGGGAGAGAGGTACAGACATACAGGATAGGCATCATCAACAGAGAAGGAGAGAAGACTCTTCAGCAAGCTTACTGCGTACTAGCTGCTCTTTGCTGAACTCCTCTTCTAGAGTTTTGGTAGACAGAGCCGAGTTACTCTCTCTACCGACCGAAGAGAAGATCCCCGACGGTCCAAACAGTCATCCGGTCAACGGAGAACAAGATTCACTCTCCACCGCCACACGAAGAACCCAGCATTAAACAAAGGGGGATTCAAGATTCAACATCCTCCCTCCCTTGTAACCGGAAAGAAAGGAAAGTCTGGTTGTAATTGTTTCAACTGATTCAAGGAAATATTTTACACCCGATCCTTCTCCACTAAATCTCCTTCCGGGCCCCCTACAAATACTTCGATCCTCTCGAAAGTCACCTCACTGACTACGGAGTTCACTGATGTCTTCCTGAAAATAGTGCTCTGTCTCTCCCGAAGTCCTGTGACTACAGAGTTTGATGATGTCTTGTCTGAAGACCTCCTGCACAAGCTACCACTGACACGTGATATCCAACATGTCGTTGACTTAATACCAGAGGCTCGCCTTTCCGACTTACCACACCCTAGTTGAATCCTACCGAGAAAACTGAATTTGAAAGGCAGGTTGATGAGTTTCACTAGAGGGCAAACCAAATTCCTATCCTAATAAACACCCATGTTTATAGGGACAAGTTTGGAATTATATAGTGACAAAGGATGTAGGACAGATCAAGAATTTTATCATCTATGGTCAATTATATCTAATGATTTGAAGGGTATCATTATAGAAGAAACTAATGTTCTACATATCATAAACTTTTCTGCCATTATGGTTAAACCTAAATGTGCTATCCTTCAGACTTTACCTATTAGGATCTCACTTGACGTCATTAAAATAACAGGTAAATTGCCACACACAGTTAGGATGATTCGCCTGATAACCCTTTTGATTGAGGTCGTGTATATTGATGACCATTGAACCAAGTGCCTAAAACTTAATATCCAATAGAGTCAAAGTTCCGAGCTATCTTTTGAAAGACTCTTTAACAATGACAGGCAATAAGTTAAGTTCTCTACTGCACTTCATTATAGAGTTTTTGAGTCTGCATTTTACGCCTAAACATCTGAGTCTGCATCATATTTGCCACACACATGCAAGTTTTACACATGAGAATCAGTGATATATTTGAACAAGCAACACTAACTAAAAGCTATGATCTGACATCAGTAAAGGAACTTAAAACTTTAGTGTTGACAATTTGTGATGATTCAGATTCGTCTGAAATGGTTTCCCAGGAAACTGAGAAAGATTCGCATGCCAGTAGTGCTGGACTTTTCAAAATCTTAAAAGAATTTAAATTACAATATTTATGTTATAAATTTGGCATCAGTTCTATTTTAATATTGAAGACTAAGTGGTTTTACAATGTCTTGATTATCCATAAACAGCCCACTAGTTGATGAGCCTTATCCTGAGCCAATTTTGAGAGTCCTCACTTCCCCACTTCCAAATATTCATCCTATACATTAGAGAAAATTGATAATATTTTAGATGATGAATATATGATGCAGCTTGACTAGTAATCTGAGATGCAGGAAATAAACTTACAACAGCAAGAGAGCAGCTCTGCAGTTGACTCGACGGGGTCGAGTTCTCTCCTATCTGGGGAGAATTGATGAGAACATCCGAGCCTTAACTTTTATTTGTATTTCAGTATATTTTTTACTGTATTTACTTGTATTTTTCTTTATATTTGCATGTATTTTAGTTGTGTAGTGGTGGTAGTTATGAGTGTGTAATGTAGTGGGAAGTTATGGGTAGTTGTGTGATAGTTGTAACTTATAGCCTATATGAGGCATGGTTGATTGTGTACTTGTTTGGGGATAATGAATGATGATGACTATGAAATCAATGGCTTTCTCCCTTGCATGCTCTCTTTCTCTTAGTTCATCTCCTTTCCTAATCTTCTCTTCTATTCCTTGTAATCTTTTACTAGTTGCCCTGTTTCCCTGCCTATTTCTCTCTCTGTTTAATTTCCCCTCTCTCGGATCTCTCCTTCAGCAACAACATAACAATAGCAGCAGAAACTATACCAGCCGCAGCAGCAGTAGCAGTGTAACCAGTAGGAAAGCAGTGCAGCAGCAGTGCAACTAGCAGGAACAGCAGCAGTAGAGTAGAAGTGCAGCAGCAGTGCAGCAGCAGTGCAACCAGCAGGAACAGCAGCAGCGCAGCAGCAGCAGTATGCTGCAGCAGCAGCAGAAGTTGCAACAGCAACCAGCGTTAGCAGCAGCATCATGTAGCGGTCAGCAGTGCAGTAGCAGCCAGCAGAAGTAGTAGCAGAAGAAGCAGAAACAACTGCAGAATCCAGCGCCAGTAGCAGCAGAATCAGCAGCAACAACTACAGTCCCTCTTCTGTCAACCACAAGTCCATCGACCGTCACTTCACTGCACCAAACGACGACCTTTCATATCCACCGTTGAGTTTATTACATCCTTATCGGAGTACGACAACGAGTTCTTGTCTGTGAGTTTATTTCAACGCAATCTAATAATTAGTTGAACTACACATCAGTGAATTCATCTCTAAGATATTATCTCTATCTCATGTGTCCACTATGTAGTGAAATGTGTGATTCTGCAATTCCTTTGATCGCCTATCATTGATATTGATAATAGAACTTGTCATGCATGATATAACTATTATAATTAGATCTTACTGAGATTATAAATGTTCAAATCTAGCATGCAATACTTGTAAAATCCATTTGTTTGACATTGCTAGTTTTCATTGTTTTCCTACCGAAGATCATTTATTTGGTGAAACGTGGTGAGTTCGATGATATTACTGATTTCCTACATGACACGCACGCGCCCGTTTCACATCAGGACTGTTAAGATGGTTATTAGTATTAGGTATTAGGTTGTTACCATATATCCACCTTGTCTTATATATATATATAAAATAAATCAATTCCTTTCTAGGGTTCTATTTCTCTACATGGTATCAGAGTAAGGTAAACCCTAACCCTAAAATTCACCACTTTTTTCTGAAAATCTCCCTAAAACATCACCCTTCTTCCTCTCCATACAGTGCGCCCCGCTCTACTATTGCCGACCCTTCTCCAAGTCCACTAATAGTGCCCCCCAAACTTCCCCAAATAGTGCCGCCCCTCCTCCTTACCTCCAACAAGGGTGCCGCCTCTCTCCTCCACCATCTCAAGAGGTACCGCCCCCTCCTGCCTTCTTCAGAAGTCTCAAATAGGGTCATAATAGTCAAAAATCAGATTTTTAACCTGATCTGGCCATTTGGATACTCTAAAAGAATTCTCTGGTGAGATCTGATCTGTTTACTGCTTAAAAAATAGATTTTATATCTCTGCATATTGGATACTTACAAGAATTTTCTAGTGAGATCTGATCTGTTTACTACTTAAAAATCAGATTTTTACATCTGATCTGGCTATTTCAGACTGAAAAATTATTTTCTTGATGCAATCTGGTTGTCTATGTCTCTATCTGGTAACTAAGTTGCTTGTTCTCTTTCTTACTGGATATTTCCACTACTATCTCGATTTCTGGTGATCTATCTACTGGCTACTATGTCTGAGACTACAAGTTCTTCTTCTACTATGATCTCATCTCGATGGTTGAAAGTTCTATTCCCAAGACAATGTTGGAGACTACGTAAAGTTGAATGGATCCAACTACTTGTTATGGGAGCAGGCGTTCTGTATATTCATTAACACTCAAAATTAATTGGTTCGCCTCTCAAGATGTACTTGCTACTTTAGATCCCACTTATGTGACCTCACTTACTAGAGATATTCTGTGATGACAAGGCTTCTCAACAATCTAGAGAAGAAAATTAGTGGTACTGTTATGTACTTTACTCCGCTAAGGAGATATGGGATACACTAAAGGTGATATATGACAATAAGAAGAACCTCTCGAGGGTGTTTGAGATCTATGAGCGCTTGTTGAGCTCAAACAGGGAGACAACTATGTGCCTGAGTTTTATAGCGAACTCAAAAGTCTATTGATAAGTTAGAGATGCATCAACCTATTGTTACTGATGTAGTAACATTGAGAGGATATTATCAGGATCTCGCGGTATCAAAAATTTTATGGCTTGAGTCCTACACTACGATCCCAGATGTGGGGTCAGATATTGGTAGGAGATAGCATTCCCCACATTGACTGCTACCTTCTCGAGAGTTATGCGGGTCTCTACTGGATCTGATGTTTCATCTGCACCATCCATTGACAGTTGTCATGATTCTCAGTCATGGTGTGGTCGCGATTTTGGAGGACGAGGACGTGGATTTGTTAGAGGTGGACGTGGATCTTATGGAGGTAGACAGAGTGCCTCTGAGAAAGGCCCCCGACAATGTAGGCATGGTGGACGTAGCAATCACATCTTCGAAAAGTGCTGGGAGAAATTTAGACGCCTGAGTGAGCACACCTATCTGATTTTGGTCTCCTGCACGTGTGGTACTCTCAGAGTTCTTCGTTTGCTATTCTTGGCTCTTCCACGGTTGTACTATCGCAGGAGGAGTATGAGACTCTGACAGCTAGAGTTCTCTCAGAACGATCTTCAGCTCTCATGTATCTGCTTCAGGTAAGCACGCGTATACTGCCTCTCCTCAAAAGCTTGGATATAGACTCAGGAGCCTCATCCCATATGACATGTACTAAAAAAGTGTTTGTTTCATTAAATATTCACGTGTCCACCCCTCTGTTAAAATTGCTAATGGTACTCATTCTCCTGTATAGGAAATGGAGTAGTTCAAGCTACTCCATTCTTGATCCTTACTGATGTCCTGTATGTTCCACGATTTTTCTGTTAGTCTCTTATTTATCAGCCAGTTTACTAAATATAATATCTGCAAAATAACATTTTCCCTTTCATTGTGGTTTCAGGACCTGTCAACTGGGAAGAGGATTGGTTCGAGGCAAAGAGCGAGAAGGCATATACTATTGGACGATCGAGTGATCCCTGCTAGATTGGTTGCAGGTTAATGGTTATACACGTGTATTGCATTACTTATTAGTACATCTAGACTTATCTTGTAATAAATCTGCTAATCACCTTGTCTTAATATTTAATTCATGCAGGATATGATTAATGAAGGGAAAGAAGATAATACCAAATAAATACGTGTTAAATCAGATTTATATGGATCTATTTGGTTAGCTGAAGATCATCACAAATCTAATATATATGGATCTATTTTATATATCTGAAAAATCAAGGAGGCAGAGGCAAATCCAAAAGTCCAAAGGCAACCCTCTCAATATACAAAGGGATATCTAAAGGATTGAGATATTATTTCGAAGATTCAGAGAGATAAGACACAATTAACTGAATATCAAGGAATAAAACAAAAAATTATCTCCAACTTTATCTCCAACCTTGTCAGAAGATCTTTCTGGTGGGCAAGAGATTTTGCCCCTATCTCCGTATGTCTCTCTTATCCAGTTTTGGCTATAAATACCTGCATTTTTGTAGGTAAAGGGGCACCACTCCAGCAAAGATAGATTCTAGGCTAGGTTTAGTTCTATTTAGTGTAGATGTTATTTTTCTTTTCATGTAATTTTTGTTTTAATTATATACTTCAGAGGAGAGAAATTCATGAGAGAATGAGAGTGAAGCATGTATCGAGAGTGACACCGGTATAAAGCTTTTATTCTTTTTTTATCGTTACTTCATTAATCTAAAGTCACGTTTTTATGTTTTATCTTCTATTTTCTTTTTCTTGGTTTTGATGATAATCCAAGTGAGTCGAATAGCATCGGTATTGCCTTACCCTTGCGAGTGCCACCGATAGCTCATGACGATGGATGCTCCCTATGTTGTATCATTTCATACTTACTCTAAGAAGCCCTGATGATGTAATATGAACGAAAATTGAATTGTCTTATGGGTTATGTGATGATCGCCTCCACATCAAGGTAAACGTTGCCAACGATCCAACGTAAGTCATCAACTAGAAGAGATAAGTAAGTATTCAGTTTTTCTTTCTTTTCATTCATTAGTTAGAACACATATCAAAACCAACAACTCTTTCTTCACTCTTTCTCAATTCTATTTAACTTAGTTTTTAAACACTATCTTCAATCACTATCTTTTTACCTTCCACTTTCTCCTACTTAATATAGATTCATTTTCCTTTTCTTTTAAAAATAAAGAACTTTAACTTGTTTAAATAACCTAAAAAGACGACTTACTTAACATGCTTCTATCGCAAGTCCCTTCTTGTGGATCACAATCCGCATAGTCACTTGCTATAGCGATAGTATTGAGAATCTAGCACTCTATTTTTAAAACTCTGTATTTTGTGTACAGGTCTAATCTCAATCAAATTTTGGCGCCGTTGTCGGGGAGGGATGAATTTAAGATTTTTAGTTTAATTAAAGGTTAAAAGTTTCTTCTGTTTTTGCGTGCAGGAGAAGACATCAAGGAAATTTGCTGCAGTGACATATAAGTGGCCTCGGACTCAGTTCAAGAAAGTAGAGCCCAGAAGCCCTCAGATTGCCGCGCAAACAAGGCAAAAGCTGCGTTCCCGCAACAATCTGAGTGAACTGCTAATCTGTATTTTTGCAGATTGGTTGAATTGCAAATTTTAAGTTTCTCCAGCTATTTATTTTCTTGTTTAACTCACTGTACCATACTTTTCTAACCTCAACAGTAAATTGTTGCTTGTAAATGCTAAAAAAGTTTAGACTTACATTAGGTACGTGTCTAATTCATTTAGACTGTTGAAGAGTGCTGGAGTCAAGGTATGTGTGTATGCATGTAGATTAGGAAACACATTTTGAGTGATTCATATTGCTTAAGTGTGCTTATCACTAACGAGCCTAACTAAAACTGTGTAGACGTTGGCCTAGAGACATTTTTAGACTCAATAGGAGACTCAACTAAGGGAGAAGTGATTAGAATTTGACTCTCGTCAAATCAGTGTAAAAGGACGAAGATTGAGAGGCGAAACCTCAAAGACTGGTGGTTTGGCTTAATTAGGCTCATCGCTTTTAGCGCGGATACCTCCCACCAGTGTTGCCCTGATCTGGTCGATTAACTTGTAGTCAGATTCTGCAATATACCCTTCGGTGGACAGTCTAATCAGTTAAGAGTCATCTAGGTCTAACGTCTATCCTAACTTAAGCTAGATTTTTCTTTCTTTTTATTTGTTTATTTGTTTGTTTATTTTTTGTTTTGACATCTGGTAATATGGATTATAATTACAATTATTTCAATGCATATAGTGATCCATACTTCACCCCGACCTGTTTTGACTCGGATATTACCAAACCTGGCATTTCATAACTCTAACCAACCAAGTATGCCATATTGGTCTTATCCGAATTAACATATGCCCAGTCTCAATATATGAACAAGACTGGAATAATCATCATCTTTACTTTTCACAGAGTCAGTAGGAATACAACTTTCCCGAGTCATACTTTCAACAACCTTACCAACATTCAGCTTCATATACTCCTTTTCTCGAACAACCAATAGAAGAACCAATTGATTGAGAAAAGAGGGATGGAAGCTTAGAAGAGCTCGAGTGGCGAATTCAAAATCTAGAAGACTCGAAATCCCATCAAAAATTCAAATCCAAGATCCTTACTCTATTTTTCAAGTCTCACAATAAGAAAAACATACGACTTAGAAAAGAGTATGTAATCCATGATTAATTCCAAGGTGATCCATTTCGATATGATAGAAGCAAGACTTGTCGATTGAAAAAACATGCATAGGAATAAGAAAACTCTCCTACCCAATATTTGACTATTCCCAACACTTCTAGCCATATTGATGAAAACCAAGAATTATAGTATCTTGAAGACTTTAACCAATATTCAATTTCACCACAAAACATTGAAACTAACCATACCAACCCATGAAAAATTGGCAAGTTTTTATTAAATGAATTTGAACTTGAAGATGAATGTGACACCGATTCCTAAAGTTGTGATTCAGTTTCACTTTTGAATCTATGTTGACTCTGGTGTTTCACCCGATTTAGATCTAATTCTTGAGCCAACATTAATTCTATCCCTAAAGATTTGAACATGAACCACTTATTTAGATAGTCACATTCCATTGTTGGGAAATAAATATGAATGTCAATTCTTTGATTTGGACCAAACTCTTGAACTAAATCTTGACTCTGAACCTAAGCTTGATTTTTTCGAGTCAATAATGGTTCCCGAACCCATAACTCTTGAGTTCAAATCAACCATTCCTTCAAATCACATTCCATTATTGGACTTAGGTATAGACAATTATGACTCGAAATGATATCCTAAGATTGGTCAAATAACAGGGATGAATTTAATGTTAGGGTCTTGCATGATCCTATTCACTTAGAGTGTTGTAATACTGTAAATAAAAAAGAGGTCATCAAAAGTGGGTTACTTCATAATCCACGTAATTTCAATGGGTAGAAACAATTGGCCCAATCTGACCACCACTTTGAGGTAACACTTTTCCTCCCCTTCTTTTGCATGCATTGTGCATTCATTCATACATTGAGGACAATGCATGAGATAGATGCAGGGGAGGGTTCTAACATAACATAGGTTTTCTTTTAATTTATAACATTTTCTTTACTTAAAAACTTTTTGAAAAGAGAAACAATATTTGACTTATTTTTTGTAAGAAATTAAGCTAATTTAAGGAATAGGAGAATCATAATTAAGATTTCTTATACTTGGTCACAATAAGATTATTTGTTTGATTTGTAGGATTAGGAAGAAAAATTGAAAAAGTAATTTTAGCCTGGATTTTTATCTTGATGAAATATGCATATTTTATATACTTACACACTTAGAGTTCAAAAATAAAAATTCTATGCCTTATAAATAAAGAGAAAGAAAAAAAATATATTTATAAATTCTCTAATTAAGCTGAGTATTTGTGCCTCATAAAGCATAAGTATTCACCCCTAAAAGCGGTTCATCTTATAAATAAAAGCTCCTAATTTTCTGGCCTTGTTTGCTCGAATCCTTAAGTTTTCCTGGTGTTTTCTCACCTGGTACGCTAAAACCGTCCGTTTTGAGAGTCACCGATAAAGGCTCGTTACATGAGCAGATTAGAAAGACTAATAGAATTTGGGGATAATATCACCAAAAATATGAAAAATAAGGCATAAGAGTTAGAGTTGAAGAACTCCGAATCAAAATTTCATTATCACAAAGGTACATATGACTTAAGATAAAATAATAGACTAAATGAGAAATACAGTTTGACTCTTGATTGATAACAAGTTTTGAAAAAGACTAAGTTTAGGAATGAAAAGTTTGATTTTCCCATAACTTATATATGCTTAATTCTTATAAAAATACTTCAAATATTTTCTCTCCTTTTCAAAATGTTTTTTCGGAAATACTGACACTTTGTTTCTCTTTCTTATGGATTTTGGGAGCGTAATCCACTGAAAACCTTTACGAGACAAAACTTGTCCTCTAAAGGTAATCTAGAGGTTTAATGACTTGTGCACATGCTAAGTGCAACCGTAATTTCTAGAAAGTGTGTTCGATTAATTTTTTTCTTGTTTTGGTCGAGGACGAGTAAAAGATAGGTGTGAATGTGTGATCGTACATGTATATTGCATATTTATTAGTACATGCCTACACTATATTGTAATAAATCTGCTAATCACCTTGTCATAATGTTTAATTCATGTAAGATATGATTAATGAAGAGAGAAGATAATACCAAATAAATACTGATTAAATCAGATTTATATCGATCTATTTGGTTAGCTGAAGATCATCACAATTATTTTATTAGCTGAAAAATCAAGGAGATAGAGACAAATCCAGAAGTCTGAAGGCAACCCTATCAATATACAAAGGGATATCTAAATGATTGGGATGTTTGTTCAGAAGATTCAGAGAGATAAGACACAATCTAACTTAAAATTAAGGGATAAACAAAAATTTATCTTCAAGCTTATCTCCAACCTTATCAGAAGATCATTCTATTGGGCAAGATATTTTGCCCCTATCTTCGTAAGCCCTCTGTTATCCAATTTTGGCTATAAATACCTGCATTTCTAAAGGCAAAGGGGTACTACTCGAGCAGAGATAGATTCTAGGCTAGGTTTAGTTCTAGTTTAGTATAGATTTTTATGTTTCTTTTCATGTAATTTTGTTTTAATTTATGTACCTCAGAGGAGAGGAGTTTCAGTAGAGAATGAGAGTGAAGCCTGTACGAGAGTGACACCGGTGTAAATTTTTATTCTTTTCTTTTATCGTTGCTTCATTAATCTAAAGTTACGTTTTTTAGTTCTTCTTTCTCTTCTACTTTCTTCTTGGTTTCGATGATAATCCAAGTGAGTCGAATAGCATCACTATTACCTTGCCCTTGCGAATGCCACCGATAGCTCATGACGATGGATTTTCCCTATGTTTGTATCATTTCATACTTGCTCGAAGAAACCTTGCTGATGTAATATGAACGGAGATTGAATTATGTTTTATGGGTTATGCGATGATCGCTCCACATCAAAGTAAACGTGCCAACGATCCAAGATAAGTCATCAAGTAGAAGAGGTAAGGAAGTATTAAGTTTTCTTTCTTTCATTCATTAGTTTAGAACACATATCCAAAACAACTCTTCTTCGCTTTTTCAACATCTTCATTCACCATTTTCTTCTACCTTTCACTTTCAACTAGCATAGATTCATTTTCCTTTTCTTTTAAAAATAAAGAACTTTTAACGATTTAAGCAACCTAAAAGAAGCTTACTTAATATGCTTCCATCGCAAGTCTCTTCTTGTAGATCACGACCCGCATAGCCACTTGTTATAGCGATAGTATTGAGAACCTAGCACTCTATTTCTAAACTCTGTATTTTTGTGTACATATTTAATCTCTATCAGTCAACCTGATCCAATTTTACTTTGGCACTAACGCTTGGTCATCCTTCGATGCAAAAGTTTCGATCCGTTATTCCATTGAGTCCTCTATTTCTTCTTTAGGTTGTGAGTCTTATAAGTTAGATAAGCATCATCGTGCTACCTTCAGAGTGGAGTCAACAATGTAGCAGTTCTGCATTCGAGTTGATCCATTCTGATATCTGAGGTCCATAGTCGTGTACATCTATTAAGAGTTTTAGATATTTTTTGCTCTTATTGATGACTTCTCTCGCATGACGTGATTATATCTCCTAAAAGAAGTCAAAAGTCTCCAGTGTTATTGAAATTTTCTTTAATGAAATAAAAAATCAGTTTTTTTTACTTAAATTTGTGTGCTTCGTACTGATAATACCTGGATTATGTTAAAAAAGATGTATCTATTTTTTATTTCAAAAATGAAATTATTTATCAGACCTCTTATCTCATACATTCCAACAAATATAAGTTGCTGAACACAAATATAGACACATTATGGATGTCGTGTTCGGTACGGAAAAGAGATTTTGCCGTAAAATTTCCTTGAATCAGTTGAAAGATTACAACAAAAACAATATTCCGACTACAAGGGAGGGAGGATGCTGGATCTTCCCTTTGTTTAAGGCTGGGTTCTTCGTGGCGATGGTGGAGAGTGAATCTTGTGCTCCGTTGACCAGATGACCGTCCTGGACCGTCGGGGGTCTTCTCTTCGGCCGGTAGGGGAGTAACTCAGCTCCGGCTACCAAACTCTCAAAGAGGAGGTAGGCGAAGATAGGCTAGTACTCAGTAAGCCTGTTGAAGAATCTCTTCTCTCGGTCGTTGACGTCGGGCTTCTCTCTCTCGATGCATTGATCTTCTGACCCTCTGGATTCAAAAATGCCGACCTAATTGATCACTCGACCTTCTTCTCCCACTGAATCCAATTCTTCGACCTTCCTTCATAGCCAACAGGGCTATTTATAGGGGTCTTAGGGGGTGATCGTGCCCCTAAAAATGCGCCTGAATATGAGGCCGTTACCCGCGATACGCGCGGTAACTGACTCCCCACGATCTGGGCGGTTGCAACTGAGACGCGGGATTTCAGACTAAACGCGCTTGATGCTGAGACGCGGGCTTCAGGCGGACGCGCCTTGGATGCGAGACGCGGGCTTCAGGCCGACGCGTCTTGAAGTTGAGACGCGGGCTTCAGGCCGACGCGCTTTGATGTTTAAGACGCGGGCTTCAGGCCGACGCGTCTTGAAGTGAGACGCGGGGCTTCAGGCCGACGCGTCTTGAAGTGAGACGCGGGCTTCAGGCCGACGCGTCTTGAAGTTGAGACGCGGGCTTCAATCCTTTGCGTCTTTGAGACTGCTTCTTTGGTGGCTTGCCTGGTTAGTCATTTTAGACAGCCTACAGAACCCCCTCCAAAGTTTCCGAATTCCGCAGTGGAATGGGACGGATTTCGGAATACTTGGACTTAAACCGCGTTCGCCTTTGTGACCGGACTGTTGATGCTTCGGGTTTGACCTTATCCGAATTTGGTCTTCGTGAGTGTACTGTTGAACTCTAGAAGCATCAGAGTCGATCGTGTTGAGTGTCTAGATACACACTAGACCTCCCCAATTGCTTTTTAGTCTGTCACGGGTGCGTTTTTGGATAGGAGAGTTGGTTGTCTGTTGGCGCCAGTGTACTGTTGAACTGTCTTGCAGGACGCATGAAAACTGGACGCAGGCTCCTTTTTGAAAGCAGACGCAGGAGACTGGACGCAGGCTCCTTTTTTGAAAGCAGACGCAGGAGACTGGACGCAGGCTCCTTTTTTGAAAGCAGACGCAAGAGACTGGACGCAGGCTTCTTTTGAAAAGTAGAAGCCACTTTGAAGACGCAGAGTCTCTAGGGTAGACGCGATGTTGGTCAGACGCGAAAACTCCTTAGAGGGGACGCGACCTTCAGAAAGCATTCTTGGAGATGCTGGCGGGGCATGTCCGGGCGTTTTCGGGCGCGAACTTTACGCTGTCATGATGACGCCGCCAGCTGGCCTGGGAAACGGCGAAATTTCGCCTTTTGGCGCGCGGATCTTGCGGTTCATTAAATGAAATGCTCCACGTGTCGGCTTCGATTCGCGGCGGGGTTGTTGGACGCATGATCTTCGTCACCGGCAGTGATTTTGTACACGCGTCAAGCGACGGTTCGCTGCAGCGTCCCTTGGGTCACGCGCCGCGTATCTCTGTGCATCCTCGTGCCTATAAAAGGCAACTGTTTGGAGAACTTCCTCTTCTTCTCGCGCTTGCATATTCTCCTCCTGTTCCTCTATTTAACCTCGGATCAAATTGCCATGGCACCAAAGATTAAGCCGACCGCTTCTTCCTCAAAGGCGACCACCACGAGGCCCGGAGGGGCAGCTCTTCCTCTGCGCAGGACTTCGTCCTCCAAGGTCTCCAAGGTAGTATGCCGTCTAGGCCGAGAGAACTTCACCACAAGAGTGTTTGATTCCCCAGACGCAGTCTTTGGGATGATAACCGGGGCGCGGATTAGACAATCTGACGCCCAAGGGACTCTGTGCTTCGGGTCCTTCACTTAGAAATTCTCTAACTGTGAAGGTCTCTGGACGCAGCTTTGCAGAACGCAGATTGATCTTCGCGTTCTGTGTCATCAGGCGCCAATTTGATGAATCTGGCGTCTGAATCCAAGTGCTTTGAATTTTTACAAGTCTTGGTTTGCAGAACGCGGATTTGATCCTTGCGTTCTGTGTCATCAGGCGCCAATTTGATGAATCTGGCGTCTGAGTCCAAGTACTTTTGAAATTCCACAAGTCTGGTTTGCAGAACGCGGATTTGATCCTTGCGTTTCTGTGCCATCAGGCGCCAATTGATGAATCTGGCGTCTGAGTCAAGTACTTTGAAATTACACAAGTCTTGGTTTGCAGAACGCGGATTTGATCCTTGCGTTTCTGTGCCATCAGGCGCCAATTTGATGAATCTGGCGTCTGAGTCCAGTAATTTGAAATTACGTCTTGGTTTGCAGAACGCGGATGATCCTTGCGTTTCTGTGCCATCAGGCGCCAATTTGTGAATCTGGCGTCTGAGTCCAAGTAATTTGAAAATTACGTCTTGGTTTGCAGAACGCGGATTTGATCTTGCGTTTCTGTGCCATCAGGCGCCAATTTGATGAATCTGGCGTCTGAGTCCAAGTACTTGGAATTTCATAAGTGGCTTCAATCTTTGCGTTCTGTGCTTCTGACGCAGATTTGCGGGTCTGGACGCGGATTTGATGATTCCTGCGTCCAGTATCTTTCTGCGTTTGGAGCAGAAACACTTAGTATTTTCTTTTACTTTTGGTAAAGCATATGACTTAAGTGGTCTTTATCTTTTTGCAGCGCCGCAACCTGCTACTTCACTCCCCAAGATACGCCATTTTGGGCATGTAGGTGGAGCTGACGGAACCTGACTTTGTGGCTGCAAAGGACTGCCCCTGTGACTGCCGAACAGTCGCCGGCTCGTGAGAAGAAGCTCTCGAATGTCGAGATGAGGACTCTTCGAGTGCTGATGACCGATGCAGCATTCGTCACGGATGACGGCATCCAGCTGGAGAAGCCCGCCTTCTTCTTCGGGATCATATCCACGATGGCGGCCATCGCGTGCACGAAGGGACTTACACATGGCTCCGTCAAATAGGGGGCAGAAGGTTCTTCTCCCGGCCCATGGATAGGATGTACCCTATGTTCTATTACCAGCATATGTCCGTCCCGCGGAAGATGGAGTTTGACCTCGCTCGATATGCTCCTGAGG